>NQII01001249.1:3302-15429 GCA_002778355.1 Clitarchus hookeri
GGTGGTCAAAAAACTAAGGGTGGTTTGGCTAGGGGTGGAAGTTGGAATGTGAAAAGGTAAGTAAGGGAGGGAGGGGGTGCCTCTTGGGAAAGAGGTTGTGACAATGTGATCTGGGGAGGGGGTGATTTGTGTCTCATGATCGAACAGGGAGAAAAATTTGTATTTGTGGAAACTAAAACATTTTCCAAAGTGGATAATCTTGCTCGCAGTGTGGGAAAATAATTTAAGCTATTCTTGGAGATATTTGTCTATTTCTCTGCAGCACACTCGATTGAGTTGGCCTTCAGACAAAAGTTTTAAAAGTGTCAGGTTTAAGAGCCCTGTGTTTAAATGTGTGAGCCAAGTTAGTGCAAGCTGTATGTTGGTGCCACTGTTTTCTATTTCTAGTTTACCTAAAAAGGTTACAGTGTCCTGAAATTTGGCCGTGCAAACATTGAATTCCTTCAGAATGTCTATTTTCAAATTTTCTGGTGAGGGCTTAACTTGTTCCTGGAGAGCGGTCCTAAGACGTTTTCAGAGTGTCTGGACATCGCCAGTAAAATAAATGTCGCGTATTTGGATTTCGTAGGACAACTCCTCTTTTAAGAGGTATTCGGGGGCAACTATCTTGATAAATACAAAACAAGCTCAAACACAATATTTCCTAATAAAATATTTTCACCTGGAAAGCTAAAGCAGGGAGAAATAAACAAAAAAAACTATTGTACGTACACATACGAGTACTAGTGAACCTTCAGTAGTAATAAAATGATTAAAATAAAACAATATTTACAAACTGCAATTGTTACATATATTATATATAAAGCATTTGTACTGACCCTGTTGTCTTGGGAAGGGTAGACTTAATTTACAAAACAAAACAACTCTAAAGACACGTGGCAGGACTAGGCGGCAAGCACGAAACACGTGGCTTTGTTTACAAACAAAAGGCAGAGTTGGTATCACTGTGCCGCTGGGCGGCGTGGTTGTACGACGAGTGAAGGTCAGGCAGGTGGGAGGAAAGATGTGGAAAGATAGCTGCCAAGTTGTGTTGACTTCCTGCCCTCTTTAAACTACGTCGCACGGACTTCCCGAACAGTAATGCAAATAGGATGCCGTCTAATTTAGAAAGCCTTTTACAGGAATGCAAGGATAGTGACTTTTAAAATTTTACACAATATTGGGAGGGGGGCTGTCAATATTTTTGGCTTGGTCCCTTGTGTTTAGCTTACCTGATCCTGTAACCCTACGCTTTCTTTTTTTTATTTACTGCAAAATTTTTGTTTTCAAAGACAATTATTCTGCTTCAATCATTCATTCGCATCATTAAAGATTCTGTTGCTGTAGGTAGGTAGACAGGTAGAGCTTAGCATCTTGGCGACAGCAAGGTGATTAGAGACAGAGCTAGTTGTTCAGAGAAGCAGGAGCAGGGAAGGAATTGGCTGTGGCCTGTAGTAAGGAATGATCCCATCATTCGCCTGGAGTGATTTAGGAAAACTGTGGCTCAACTGGCTATCAAACCCACATCCTCCAGAATGTGAGTCCACATGCTTACGTCTGCACCATTTTGCTCTGTCTGTTACAGTAATCTGTCACAATCTACTAATTTTTTTTCTGTATTATTAATTGGTGCTTACATTTTATTTGAGGAGTGAATTTGTTCCTCCAAAACATGCACCTAATCATACCTGGATCCATGTTACTTTATTTTATTCTGTGTATCTGCTCAGTTATTTTTAAAATTTTAATTCTTTTAATGATTTACTTATATATTCTAAACATGATTGTATTTCATCATTGCCACAATTCAAAACCATTGGTTTTTATGTCTTCCCTCCATAAAAACTTTGATCAAGTGACACCAGAGTCAGTTGAGAATTATACAACAAAATATTTAAAAGGAGTGTCAGATGCATTGTAATGACATTCAATGGATTGTCTGGCAGGTCCTGAACCAGTGCGAGCCTTGAAAGCAAGTACACACAAGCCCCAGGAAGTGACCTTGAACTGGGAGGCCACAGCTTGTGCTCAGACGTACTTGGTTTGCTGGGGCACTTGGACCGGCATGGGTGTGCACTCATGCGCCAACACCAGCCTCACTAACGTCACTCTCAACCTGCAAGAAGCAGAGGCCTACTCCGTCAATGTGGAAGCTGCGATCGAGAATGGCCAACTGTCGGACAAGTCGGTTCTCGTTTGGAATTCGAGTAAGTGACTCAGACTAATGGTGCCTTTAGGACCCTGTTGTACCTGCTATAATCCATTCACGGTATCTTTGATACTTTAGAAAAGAACCTTTGAAAAATCACCCTAGGAGTTACATGTTCAATTGGTTATAAAAAAATGTATATGGAAAAAGGTTTTGTCTTGCTTTTAGCACTGAAGCACTATATAAATTGGTTGTTTTAAGTTTTAAGTATATTTTTTCAATAAATTATAATAATTTGTTAAAAGTCCGTACGAATTAACAACGGATTTTGAAGGGACATGTTGGTTATAGCTGAAAAGAAATAGTTCGTAGGTTAAATATTAATATGTATAAATTTAATGCCGTAATTGTAAAGTTAATATTGCTAAACTATATATTTACATTTTTACGTAGCACTCATGGGTAAAGATTTCACTGTTATTAATTGAAATTAAATAAATTTCAGTGTCTGTCCAGCGGACTCATACACTCCATCTTGTCCGTTTGGGCACGTTTTTTTCAGAAGTATAACCACGCCATATTGGATATTGGAGACGCTGAATTGTGGTTATAAAACTAACGTAACACATTCTTTCTACTTATAAGATAATTCTAGGTTAAGATGTAATTTTAGTATTAGCGTTGTTATTTCTGCACTTTATCAAATAAACGTGCAAAATATAGAAAGGCATTTGAATATTTCCGTTACGTAATTCCCTTCGCAATCCTTAACAGAAAAACATATTTTAAAAGAATGAAAAGGAATCGAATTTTGGTCAATAACTGATAATCGATTATTTTCGAAAGCTTTTTGTGAAGCGTAAGAGATAGCAGCACAGTAGCGTTTGCTTACACGTCTTTCTATTATATCGTCTTTGCGCCGCAGGTAGTGTTGTTTTGATGTTGTGGCAGTGAAGAAGTGCGACAGTTTCTTGATGGAAAAGCGATGTACCTACACCGCAGGTTTCAAAATGAAAGTGATTTTGTTCGCTGAAGAGTTTGGAAATCGAGCCGCGGGCCGTGAATTCGTAGTAAATGAAACGTTAGTGCGGGGCTGGAGGAATTTTTCTCACTTATAAGTCGCACCCCGAGTTTTCAATAAAATTTTTTAAATAAAATGTGCGACTTATATGTGATAAAATACGGTACCATTTATCACAGTGAAATCTTTAACCTGAGTGCTACTTCCAAAAGTTTATTATGTAAAATTTAACTTTTTCCTTACACCAAATATGTAAATAAATCTTAATACAATAAGTAAACTTTAATTAAATTATATACTTAACAGTTCCAATATATACTTCAATCTACCTTTTTGTATGTATTACAATATTTTGCTAAATTGATTATCATTTTTTTAATGACATTTGGAGAATTTTATTAAAGTATATGACAGTTAAGATTACATGGCATTGTTTCTCTTCAAAAATAAATGTTGGTAGTTCCCACATGGACACTGTTAATAAAATATTTGACAGTTCCCACATGGCACTGTTTGTTTACAAAATATTTGAGAGTACCCACATGGCACTGTTTTTGTTTGCAAAACGTTTGACAGGTGTCACATGGCAATGTTTTGTTTACATACTGCGGAAGGATACATAATCGGGTCCCTGAAAGTAGATCTTTAGCAGGGCTTCAGAAAATCTTGAAGTTACCGTGAATACATTATAACGTCTTCTGGCCGTGTTTAAATTGACAGATTTTTTTTTTTTTTTAACAAAATGGCTACGCGACCTGATTTTTTACATAAAAATGACAGGGTTTTTTGTAATTTCATATTTTGTAGTTGTAACTTTGTTTAAGTTTAAAGTAAGTAATGTATTGTAAAATAGTGATGCTGAGCTTATAATGTTTAAATAAAAAAAAATGGTTGCCTGTAAAGTCGGTTTTACGGGCGAAGATTTTACGTGACAACGTAGTGCTGCGCGCGCGGCAGACCGATCATAGTTGAGTGGGAGAGAGACGCAAGGCATTCGGCGGGCCTCTCTCTCGTTCGGTGACTCATCGTAACGTTACCGAGCGTTACACTTTTTCATAAGTGACTCCCAGCCGCAACCTAATTTAAGACGTTGTCACGTCAATAACATCCAGGTAGTTTAAGAGTCATATAAAATAAAGACATTCAGGCTAACAATTTCATTTCCTAAAAATATATTTTGGGGCCAAAATTTAGATGTGTTGTTACTATTGTTAAACAGCGACTGCTAAGAGCAACCAAATCGAAACCTACTAAATTGCAAATCATTAAATAAGAAAATATTGACGTATTTTACAAACAAATGTATAAGTATATCCTAATATTATCAGTAATTAGTGTTTTGTAAATTTCAGACTTTTTGTACTTTTTAGACCTAATAAGTTAATGACTAACAATTTCAAGAAATATGATTAATATTGATGTAATTAAATCTGTATAGATATTCTCACTTTCAATTCAGTGATGAAATTTTAAACAACCATAGATGTTGACAGCTTTTGCACATTAAATATTTATGGTACAGATACCATATTTTGTTTTTGGTGAACGTCTTACTATTTATCAAAAATAGTTTCAAAATTTGAATTGGTTTATAAGACACACATTAAATCTTTTCTGTTTCAATAAAATTGTACCAAACAACATTATTGGAGTTTTGCCTCTTTCCAGATGAAGTGTGGCCATCTCAGTTAATTTTGGACCCTTTACGTAGGGATTCAATATTTAGTTAATCTGTGTATATTAATTTATTACATGGATTGATCAAATTGAAGTGCAATATCAGAACTGAAAACTGTATTGACTGAAGTACTAAAGATTGTCAGTTGTTCATAAGTATTTCCAACAATGCACACAATTCAGCACTCTGTGACTTTTCTCAGATGTGTTTGTGGTAATGTTAGTAAAGATATGCGACATTGGTTCAGTCGTCTGTGGTGACACATTTTATCTCAAACTTCTGAGTTAACTCTTTAGTCCAAGCAAGAGCACATTTTTCAACTGCCTTTCTTTGTCCAGATGGCTTTGAGGGTTCTCTTTGGAGGGTAAAGGTTGCTGGATTAATGCTGATAGATAGTAAGCATTCTGAGTCTTATTATAGAACAGGTGTGAGCACAGGAGCAAATTGGTATGGTGGTGTCGTATTCCATTCTTGCTTGCTGATAGACTGAGTGGTTCTCAAGAACGCAAGTCTTGTGTGGTGTCGGTTATGACAAGTATGGGTGGTTTTAGCAGGATGGTGGGGATGTCATTCCCAATAATGTGCCTCTCTTGGCCTTGTGTTGTACTGACTTATTTAGGTGGTAGTTTCACCAACATGACTGCCAGCGATCACGTCAACATTTTTACATGTATAAGAAAACACATCAAATA
Source organism: Clitarchus hookeri (assembly GCA_002778355.1). NCBI lineage: Eukaryota > Metazoa > Arthropoda > Insecta > Phasmatodea > Phasmatidae > Clitarchus > Clitarchus hookeri. The sequence goes on from NQII01001249.1 coordinate 8,822, forward strand.
AAGTGTAGATTTCTTTCATGTTTATGTTTACAATGTCATCTTGCTGCAACTTTTGTTTACAGTTCTATATTAAAAAATCAGAAGTTACCAATATAACTTATGAGCCTACTTTCTCCTACAATGATGCAAGTTATTTTGATGAATTTCTTAAAATCTTAGATGACAGGTAGGGCTTAACAACTCATTGACAACACTGTAATTAAAGATGATACCAGAAACATGTGAGAAGTACAAATACACACATGCCTTACATGGGATTTGAAAAACACTTATGCCAACAGCAGGCGTGCAACCAACTACACTTTACAGGTAGGCTTTGAAGCATCAACTTTGGTTGTAGTCAGTCTTTAACTTTTTAGTAGACTGGGTATAGTAACTTGAAATAAGTATGTAAAGGTCTGCCATTTTGAAAAGAAGTATCTGAGCTACTTAAATCATGTAAGCTTACATGGCCTATCATAGATCTACTTGTGTGCAAAATGTTTAGAGGTTACAGGTTGATGGGTGTCCGAGATATGGCACAAAAGCTCTATTTTCTCATGCAGTGCTGGCGTACAAAATGTTTTGAAAATTATCTGTATATGCATGTATGATATATCTAATAGATGTTATTCGGAAAAGAACAGTTTGGTTGAAACTGGTTAAATTGTGTAATGAGTGACATACTAATCTCAATTATTTGTATTAACACCATTAAATAAGTGCCTCACATGTCCTATTGTAATATTACTAGTATGTAAAATCTGGTGAGACTTGGTTGATTAATACCAAAGATATGGTATAAAAACTTTTTTATTAATGTGGTGCTATCTTACAAAATGGCAGACAAAGTGTGTATGTGTTGACACATTTCATGGTTGTAATAGATAAAGTAGAACCTCACTATGTGAACCCCCTTTTATTAACACCATCTCTCTTTAAAGACCCATTTTTAAGGAACTATAAAAATTTCTGTAAAAAAAAAGTTTAAAATTTGAGGGAAATCACCTGAAAAATAAATTTATACGCATTGCATTTAACATTACTTCAGGCAATGCATATTTTAAAATAGATACCACCCCCATTTTAATGTATAACACCCCTATTCAATAACACCCCTATTCCTGGAAACTGAGGGGTCTTCAAGAGTGGGGTTCTACTGTACTGCCAGCATACAAAATTAAAATTAAGTTGAAATAGGATACATGTATTTGTAGGTATCATATACTAAGCTAAAGTGTTTATACGATCACCATTTTGAAAATAAGTATCAGAACCATCACTTTACATGGCTTGCTGTAGTTCTGTTTGTTTGCCAAATTTGATAGGAATCGATTAATTGTTTCCTGAGGTGTTACAAAAAATCTTTATTTGTTATTGTAATGCCATCTTACAAAACGGTGGACAAAAGAGGCTCTTCATAGATACATTTGGTGGTTGTAATGTAATAGATGCTACCAGGATACAAAATTAAGTTAAATTTTGGTACACGGGTTTGTAGATACACCATACTAATCTAAAATGTTTATTTGTTCACTATTTTGAAAATAAATGTCTGACCTACTTAAGACACATCGGTTTACATTGACTACCGTAGTGTTACTTGTTTACCATATTTGGTAGATATTGGTTTATTGTTTTCCGAGATATGACATAACTTTATTTTTCATGTAGGCTTTATCTTNACACATCGGTTTACATTGACTACCGTAGTGTTACTTGTTTACCATATTTGGTAGATATTGGTTTATTGTTTTCCGAGATATGACATAACTTTATTTTTCATGTAGGCTTTATCTTACAAAATGGAGAACAAAAGATTCTATGAATTGANCCGAGATATGACATAACTTTATTTTTCATGTAGGCTTTATCTTACAAAATGGAGAACAAAAGATTCTATGAATTGACATATTTGATGCTTGTATTATATGCTCTCAGCACATAAAGTTTGATCGGAAATTGGCCAAATTATATCTTAGATAGAGCAAATGAACCTCAAATATTTATATGGCCACCATTTTTAAAATAAGTGTCTTGTCCTCTTAAATTGCAGTTGTTTACATGGCTTACCAAAGGTTTACTTAATGCCAAATTTGGCAGTAATCGGTGGGGTAGTATCAAAGATATGATGTAAAAGCTTCATTTATACATCTCTAAATTAAATGCATTGTCAACCTACAAATTGGGGTTTTAATTGGTTAAATGGTTCCCAAGGTTTTACATAGTGACCTATTAAAATTACATTTGGTTCACGAGTTAAAACAATTTTAGGGTAGGGTTTACATACACTCACACACATACCAAAGAACACACACAGGAAGTGATCTCATAAACCTATCTTTCATTCCGAAAGTAGACTATAAAGCTGTCATTTTCAAAATGAGCAACCAGTAGTTTGTAAATTTTGAAAGTAGAGTATCCTACTAATTACCAAAACTATGCAGAGATTGGTGAAAATCAGTGTGGTTTCAGATGTTTTCAAGGGTGTACACACAAGCACACAAGGCAGGAAGGTAGTACCTCGTAAATGGCCATTCTTCAAAACAGATGTTAAAATGGTATAAGGAATCAAGTGATCACTGTTGACTAGGTAAAAATTGTATTTTATTGAATAATGACCATTCTCGAGCTAGTTATCATTCAGAAAACAACTATCAGAGAGAAAGAGAAGTTAATTTATAGCGTGCATTATATTGGTAACTTTAATTTTATTCAATGTAAATGTATTAATGAACAGAAGTTGGCAAGATATAACAATACCTCCAGGCTTTCTCGTAGAAATGCGCAAAATGCCAGTTTTTCTCTCAAGTATATAATTATATTTAGCATAACAATGACGAATACTTTGTATATTTTGTAATTAACATGGTCTGTAAATGTTTTAAATATTTGTGTATAAATATGAAATATCGTTAATAACAATGTGTGCTTTAAAACTGTATAATAACCATAGTTGGTGTAACTAATTATAATGATGTCTTGATAATTACTGCACTTTACATTGCCTTTTGCCATAAACGACTTGGTGCAGTGTGTATCTGTTGAAGTCGCACAGGCTTTGATGGGGTGATCATAACCCGGAGGGGGGAAGGAGGAGAAGAGACACACAGTGTGGCAACTGTCTCACGATTTCCGAGCCGTTCTGTTGCTGCTCAGGTACTGACCTGTACGTGACTGGCTACAGACGCGTGAGGGTGAAGTTTGCGCAGCATCCTCAGGCACATAGCGGATCCATAAGTTGTGGAATGATACATTTACACTCAGAAGTTTGCACTTACAGAGTTTTGTAAATACAGAAGATGTGCTTTTATTAAAGGTTGCGTAGCGATGGTAGTTTGTGACAACATATTCCAATTCAATTTTATTGTCATCTGGTCAGGAATTAATAAGATATAATGGGGAACATACATCCAGATAGATGCTTGGATGATTTGTAAAGCCTACCTTTCCAATGAAAAGTAGGATAAAAATGGATTTGTAAACAATTTCATTCTAGTAAAATATTTTCTTCTCTTTTAGTTGCTGTAAAATGTAATATTTAATGTAATATTGCTTACTTTGTAAGTTTTAAAGAAATGCTAAAATTTAATTCTATCTATACAAAGTAAGTTGTCTTCAAATCATGATTTTTGAAAGTGCAAAAAGTAACAATTGGTTTTCAATGAGAAGGTTTATGTCGTCGTAGTCCCCCTCTCCCCCAAAACAACCCATAGCTGATGTCACCCAGGAAGACACATTGTCTAAATTTCCTTTTGTTTGGGTCAATGTATGGGAATTTTTTTATCTTCTTGGCTCGTGTGGGCAAAGTTCATTGCTGTATACGTGGTTAGTCTGTGCTCATCTCTAACTGATCTGCTGGAAACTGGTTAGATAATTTTAATTAGTTCTATGGAAACATTTATTAATCCCTTTATTTATTTGTAATTAGTATTTTCAACATAGCCTCATCGTGTATAAAACACTTTAACCACAGCTTGTTGGGTGGTGTTTGTATGCATGTTGTAGGAAAACCCATGCCAACACAGTAACTGTTAGACATTAGAAATGTTTTAGAGCTATTTTTTCAATTGATTTAATCCTGGATTTTAGATACACCTGTGCTGTCAGGGGTTTTGTTTTCCATATGAATATGTATTAAAATACGTATATTAAATTGATAAGCTGAAAATAAATTTTTCTCCTTAGAAATTTTGAAAGTGATCATTATATTATATTTTTCCATCAGTAGCATAAATTTTATTCAATTTTTAAAACCACATTCTCAGAAAAAAATCAGTATTAATAAAGCTGCTGCAGATCAGTTTCTACCTAATGAAATTAAAATATTTTTTTTGTTTTTCCATTGTTGCATATCTTGTACAGTATTGAATTCANATTCTTAGAAAAAAATCAGTATTAATAAAGCTGCTGCAGATCAGTTTCTACCTAATGAAATTAAAATATTTTTTTTTGTTTGTCCATTGTTGCATATCTTGTACAGTATTGAATTCAGTGATATTTGACATTTCTGGCCATGTTATTTGTTTCAGCTGCTGTATCTACATCACTTCTTGGGCACGTTTCCAGTGTTGTAAACAACACGGTGGGAACAGCAGTAGATGCCACGAGAAATGTGCTGGGCTCAATAGGATTGTGAAAGTGACAAGATAGATAAGATCTTGAAGCTATATCATTACCATAACTTTAAACAAAACGGTGATTCCTCCTGGTTATGAAATATTTGTGCTGCAGAAATGCACATAAATGGCACCTGTAAGAATTTTCAGGAAAATTAACAAAGTATGCAGTAAATATATTAAAAAGGAAAACTACCCATAAAAATTATTTATTTGTAAGTTGCTTGTTCACTACCCAGTCCTCGTCACTTGTATCATCTTCCAAAATGTGTATGTGCCAAATGATGTAAGAATATGTACATATTTTCTTTAGAAATAAAATGGCTTACTCTAACATTTGTGATTTTTAATTAATGAATCTAGCAGCTCTCCTTATTGTCCAAGTGAAATTTTACTCTTGCAATTTCCGTAGGTTCTGAAAGTATTGATACACACACTTGCAATGAGGCCATATTTTACACTCACTGATTTTACACTATAATCCATTCACGGTACCTTCAATACTTTTGAAAAGAACCTTTGAAAAATCACCCTAGGAGTTACATGTTCAATTGGTTATAAAAAAATTGTATATGGAAAAAGGTTTTGTCTTGCTTTTAGCACTGAAGCACTATATAAATTGCTTGTTTTTAGTTTTAAGTATATTTTTTCAATAAAGTATAATAATTTGTTAAAAGTCCGTACGAATTAACAACGGATTTTGAAGGGACATGTTGGTTATAGCTGAAAAGAAATAGTTCGTAGGTTAAATATTAATATGTATAAATTTAATGCCGTAATTGTAAAGTTAATATTGCTAAACTATATATTTACATTTTTACGTAGCACTCATGGGTAAAGATTTCACTGTTATTAATTGAAATTAAATAAATTTCAGTGTCTGTCCAGCGGACTCATACACTCCATCTTGTCCGTTTGGGCACGTTTTTTTCAGAAGTATAACCACGCCATATTGGATATTGGAGACGCTGAATTGTGGTTATAAAACTAACGTAACACATCCTTTCTACTTATAAGATAATTCTAGGTTAAGATGTAATTTTAGTATTAGCGTTGTTATTTCCGCAGTTTATCTTTGTAAGTTTTAAATAAACTTGCAAAATATAGAAAGGCATTTGAATATTTCCGTTGCGTAATTCCCTTCACAATCCTTAACAGAAAAAAATATTTTTAAAGAATGAAAAGGAATCGATTTTTGGTCAATAACTGGTAATCGATTATTTTCAAAAACTTTTTGTGGAGCGTAAGAGATAGCAGCACATTAGCGTTGGTTCTAGAGTACCAAATGTTAGCCGTGACTTACACGTCTTTGCGCCGCACGTAGTGTTGTTTTGATGTTGTGGCAGTGAATAAGTGCGACAGTTTCTTGATGGAAAAGCGATGTACCTACACTGCAGGTTTCAAAATGAAAGTGATTTTGTTCGCTGAAGAGTTTGGAAATCGAGCCATGGGCTGGAGGAATTTTTCTCACTTCTAAGTCCCACCCCAAGTTTTCAATAAAATTTTTTTAATAAAATGTGCTACTTATATGCAATAAAATAAAATAAATGGTACCCATTTATCACAGTGAAATCTTTAACCTGAGTGCTACTTCCAAAAGTTTATTATGTAAAATTTAACTTTTTCCTTACACCAAATATGTAAATAAATCTTAATACAATAAGTAAACTTGACGCAGGTACCGCCACTGTCGAGGACATGGTGGCTTATCTGGTCAGAGTTAATATCCTCCAGGCACCGACTAAAAAGTGCTTGGAGGCTGCGGGTATTATAATGAGGTAGACTATTACTGTTGTATCTTGAAGTACGAATATATTGTCTCGTATATATTCACAAATACACAACATCAAAACTTTCGAGGTGCGGTACTGTCATAGTTTGTTTACTCGTATTCACGGGGCGAATTCGTGGTTGAGTGGGGCTTCTTTGGACGACGAATTCTATACTTAACTCAGCGGTGAGTGTGGGTAGGCTGTCATCTGGGAATGAGTTCCAGCGAAGTGGTAGGCC
>NQII01001249.1:16450-46371 GCA_002778355.1 Clitarchus hookeri
ATCTACCTTTTTGTATGTATTACAACATTTTGCTCAATTTATTAGCATTTTTTAGACATTTGGAGAATTTTATTAAAGTATATGACAGTTAAGATTACATGGCATCGTTTCTCTTCAAATATAAATTTTGGTATTTCCCACATGGACACTGTTAACAAAATATTTGACAGTTCCCACATGGCACTGTTTTTGTTTACAAAGCGTTTGACAGGTGTCACATGGCAATGTTTTGTTTACATACTGCGGAAGGATACATAATCGGCTCCCTGAAAGTAGATCTTTAGCAGGGCTTCAGAAAATCTTGAAGTTACCGTGAATACATTATACACTGCATTTTACACCTCTTCTGTATTTGGGTGCATTTGATGATTACATAGTACGTACAAATTTTAAGACTGTGCTGTTATTTGGTATACTGAAACTATAATGAAATATAATAACTTAAATGATTTTGATAATTTGGTTTCCCAAAGTCGCAGTGAATTAAAACTTTACCAGTTTAACAAATATTTTAATGTTTTTCAACTGAATCACGGATTTGAGAAATGTCGTAAGTCATGAAAAGTAAATTTTACAGGATATGGGAAAAACCGTACACACACACACATTTTAATAAGTTAAATGGCTTTTTCTGTTTATATTATTTGAAGTTAAATTATTTTTTTCTCTATCAGAAATTACCACAACACCATTACAAAGTTGTTAGACTTATTGCATTTCTCAAATGAATGTGATTTATAAGTTGAAAATATGTATATTGAAATTGAGTAATTATCTGCGCATAGAGAAAATTTTATTTTATGCCGATGTATGAACAAATACAGAACACCCTTTCAACATTACTGTATTTTGTTGATCAGATATTACAGAATTTGTAATGTTATTAGGGTAGGCTTTATGACATTTCTTAAATAAAATCAACATAATTTATAAGTTGAAAATATATTGTAATTAATTTAAATATTATTTGTACATGAAGGACCAAATTTTTATTTTATATGAGGACAACTACTACTAATGGTAGTGTACACATGCATCTCTTTTATTGCTAGTCTGGTTGAGCGGAAAAGGGGCACAAGTCACTGACTTGTGATATTTCTCAGCTCGTTGAAAATTCTCACACCCATTTAACCCTGGATATAGTGGAGTTACTTCAGTTAATTCACAGCTTAAAATACCCAGCTACCTTTAAAGATACATATACAACTTAGAACCCATTTTATGAAAATTGATGACATGGCATTTTTCAAATCAGATATTAACTGTTAGTTGAATAGCTGTACATCAGTGTGTTTCATTGTTATGAGACTAAAATAAATATATTCAAGTTTAAATGTTTGAAAGAACTCTTGTGTTAAACATTCTGTAATTTCCTTAACTTTCTTCTTAATGCAATTCACTCGTGCCACTTATTTTGCAGTTGTTCATAAAGGAAATATTTTTGAAATAGTATTATACTATATGAAGGATAACAGTATTATGAAGGTTTTATTTCATATTTTGATTTGCAACTACGTATGTGCTTGACAATACTCCATTAATAACTTGCTAATATGTTATGAGTTTTGTTAACCTAATTAATGCCAAACTTCCATGAAATTACTTTTCATTATCTTATCAGTTTTGTTCATAACATATTTGTCATTCACATCACATAAAAAAAAGTGCATTCATAAAACTAGAACAAATTTCCCTCTTTACTAGATCATGAATTTCACAACTTTTTTCCTGTTTCCTTAGAAAGGGTAGAAAACAATGTCTCCCTATACATTTTGAGTGTTACACAAACTACTTAATGTTCAAATATGAATATGATACATCCTTCAGCTGATGAAAAAGTATTCTATATATTTAACCAAATTAATGTGTGTCTAAATTTGACGTCTGCAACTGCTCTTTCATACATTTTGAGGACCAGCTCAGAGTAAAGACTCACAGGGCAACAGTACCTCAAGAACAAGTATGGTTGAAACTTGCACTAATACATGTTGCTTGGAATACTGTCTGTACACAGATTGAAGAATTTTCACCACTTGGACAATCATTGGGGATACTGTGACTTCAAGGCAATATTGCTGTCAGAAACATGTAGCTCACGGTTTTTCCCTTTATGTGAATGTGAACTGCTTGGTAATATCCGTCACAGATGTCATTACTGACTTAGGAGCTGATATGCTNTATTGTAATTAATTTAAATATTATTTGTACATGAAGGACCAAATTTTTATTTTATATGAGGACAACTACTACTAATGGTAGTGTACACATGCATCTCTTTTATTGCTAGTCTGGTTGAGCGGAAAAGGGGCACAAGTCACTGACTTGTGATATTTCTCAGCTCGTTGAAAATTCTCACACCCATTTAACCCTGGATATAGTGGAGTTACTTCAGTTAATTCACAGCTTAAAATACCCAGCTACCTTTAAAGATACATATACAACTTAGAACCCATTTTATGAAAATTGATGACATGGCATTTTTCAAATCAGATATTAACTGTTAGTTGAATAGCTGTACATCAGTGTGTTTCATTGTTATGAGACTAAAATAAATATATTCAAGTTTAAATGTTTGAAAGAACTCTTGTGTTAAACATTCTGTAATTTCCTTAACTTTCTTCTTAATGCAATTCACTCGTGCCACTTATTTTGCAGTTGTTCATAAAGGAAATATTTTTGAAATAGTATTATACTATATGAAGGATAACAGTATTATGAAGGTTTTATTTCATATTTTGATTTGCAACTACGTATGTGCTTGACAATACTCCATTAATAACTTGCTAATATGTTATGAGTTTTGTTAACCTAATTAATGCCAAACTTCCATGAAATTACTTTTCATTATCTTATCAGTTTTGTTCATAACATATTTTTCATTCACATCACATAAAAAAAGTGCATTCATAAAACTAGAACAAATTTCCCTCTTTACTAGATCTTGAATTTCACAACTTTTTTTCTGTTTCCTTAGAAAGCGTGGAAAACAATGTCTCGCTATACATTTTGAGGGTTACACAAACTACTTCATGTTCAAATATGAATATGATACATCCTTCAGCTGATGAAAAAGTATTCTATATATTTAACCAAATGAATGTGTGTCTAAATTTGACATCTGCAACTGCTCTTTCATACATTTTGAGGACCAGCTCTAAGAGTAAAGACTCACAGGGCAACAGTACCTCAAGAACAAGTATGGTTGAAACTTGCACTAATACATGTTGCTTGGAATACTGTCTGTACACAGATTGAAGAATTTTCACCACTTGGACAAATCAGTATATCAATCATTATGGGATACTGTGACTTCAAGGCAATATTGCTGTCAGAAACATGTAGCTCACGGTTTTTCCCTTTATGTGAATGTGAACCGCTTGGTAATATCCGTCACAGATGTCATTACTGACTTAGGAGCTGATATGCTGTTCATGCAATATTTAGCCTATCACAACCAATCTTACCATATTAGTTAATCAAATCCTACTTCACCCTCTCCCACTTATGTACTGTAAAGGGGTAAAAAATTATACAAGTGCTCATTGCCTCCACTCTCTCTAGGAATAATAACAACAAGATGTTACTGATATAACTAATGAGCCTATTTTATTCTTCATGGGTGCAAATAATTTTTAATGTATTTCTTAAAGCTTAGATGGGAGGTGGGCCTTGATGTCTCATTGACAACAATATAATTAAAGATTATATTATACACTGGGTGTAATGCAAATGCTAAACTAGCTTGTTACACTGAATTTACTCAAACTAAGAAATCCTCTTACCATGGACTGGTGTGTAATTAATTGTATTATGGTCAGATTTGGAATATAAACTTTAGTTTTAATCATGTCATGTTTTGAATGATGATGTTTACTAACCTAAAATATATACAGGACAATAATTTTGAAAACAAGTGCCTGAGTCACTAAAAATATATTAGTTTACATGGCCTACCGTAGCGCTACTTGCATGAGGAATTTTGTGCAACTGTCTTGATTGGGCCTTAAAATATGACGTAAAAACTTCATTTTCTTATTTCTTACAAAATTGCCTGAAAAGACAGAGGTTCTGCGTATGATGCTGCTTATAGACACTGTCAGCATACAAAATTTGGTTGAATTTTGTTAAATTGTTTAAGGAGGAGTGTTAGATATCTACAGAGGTCTATTTCCCTAGATTTATGTTAATATTACAGATAAGGTCAAATCATTTCATGTAAAAATCATTAAAAAAAATTAAAAACCGTAACATTTTTGAATATTTAAGGAAATTATTGGTTTTTTTTAGGTTTTTGTAGAGAAATCTTTATAAACAACACTGCTGCCTATTCTTTGACAAAAAAAATTTTTCAAGTTCAGATGAGAAATAAACTCTGCCAAGAAACAAACGTTTTACTTATAGGAAGTTGTAACAGTTACATAANTGCTTGGTAATATCCGTCACAGATGTCATTACTGACTTAGGAGCTGATATGCTATTAATGGTAAAATGACTCCTGCTAAGAAAATACTCGTATACACATTGTGTATTCTTATGCCGTATGTAAAATTAAGAAGACGAGAAAGAGAAACCTTTACAAAATACCATATGAAAACAGAAGTATGTTTTTGAAATCAGAGTTTCTTGTGCTCGATGAAGTATGATCCATGTCAATGATGCCAATCACCTGCCATTCATCTCTGTTAGCTGACATCGGTGACAGCATCAAATTAAACTACACTGATTATTCCAAGAGTGCGATGTTCAGTTTAAGGTGGAGCGGTACCCAGTGAATGAAAGCCTAGAGACAACCCATTTTGTAAATCACTCAAAAACACCACTATAAAATTAATATAATCTGTCACCAATAACACGTCATGTTTACAATTCTGAAGAAACGTAGCATAATTCTCTATATTTGCTGCGCCCACTGCTGATGAGTGGGGAATGCAAGTTCGCAGAAGGTTCCATCAACCTGCTGGTTCTCTGGGGCAATATATCATTTCACCAGAAGGCAGCAATCTGAGCTGAGAGGAAGTTCTCTGCATACTGATGACGTACTGAACATAGCAAGGTGAGCATTGTCTGCAAGCAAATGACGTCACATCGCCACCTGATTAACTCCCTACTTTCACTTTTGGCGGAGTTGCAACCTTGAATTTTAGACGTCGTAACATGAAACATATAAACTGTATTTATTCTTGCACCTATGAAAAACCCAAATGGAAGCATATCATTGACTAAAAGAAAAACAGTAATGTACTCTGCAACTCAAAATGGTTGCAAAACCCATGCTGTAGGAGGGCAGGTAGGATAGAAAATAAGTATTTAATTCCAGGATTTTGCCAAGCTGGGTATGAAATGACTCTTGGGCATTGTGGACTAAATATTAAGATGAGTACCATACAATGTTATGATTGAGACCCCTCAGGTGTGGGCAAGCAGTTTGGCCTGAATTCAAATTTCAATTTAGAATGCGTCTTTAGATCCATTTTCTCTTGTACTGAATGAATGAATTAATATAATTTTTCCAAGAAAAAAGAAATGGGTAGCACCATTATGCTTTATAGTGGCTATGGAAAAATTTTCAAAGTAATAAACATATTGTAAAATCTAGTAAAAATTTCTGCCTTATAAGCATTATTGGAAAAAATGTAATTTTCCAATAATAATAATAATAATTTCCTAATTTTTAAATTATTTTATTTTGTGCAATATTCAGCCTATCACAACCAATCTTACCATATTAGTTAATCAAATCCTACTTCACCCTCTTCCACTTATGTACAGTATGGGGTAAAAAATTATACAAGTACTCATTGCCTCCAGTCTCTCTAGGAATAATAACAACAAGATGTTACTGATATAACTAATGAGCCTATTTTATTCTTCATGGGTGCAAATAATTTTTAATGTTTTTCTTAAAGCTTAGATGGGAGGTGGGCCTTGATGTCTCATTGACAACAATATAATTAAAGATTATATTATACACTGGGGTAATGCAAATGCTAAACTAGCTTGTTACACTGAATTTACTCAAACTAAGAAATCCTCTTACCATGGACTGGTGTGTAATTAATTTATTATGGTCAGATTTGGACTATAAACTTCAGTTTTAATCAATGTAATGTTTTTAATGATGATGTTTACTAACCTAAAATATATACAGGACCATCATTTTGAAAACAAGTGCCTGAGTCACTAAAAAGATATTAGTTTACATGGCCTACCGTAGCGCTACTTGCATGAGGAATTTTGTGGAACTCTGTTGATTGGGCCGTAAAATATGACGTAAAAATTTCATTTTCTTATTTCTTACAAAATTGCCTGAAAAGATAGAGGTTCTGCATATGATACTGCTTATAGACACTGTCAGCATAAAGCATTTGGTTAAATTCTTTAAGGAGGAGTGTTAGATATGTACAGAAGTCTATTTCCCTAGATTTATGTCAATATTACAGATAAGGTCAAATTATTTCATGTAAAAATCATTAACAAAATTAAAAACAGTAGAATTTTTGAATATTTAAGGAAATTATTTGTTTTTTTTAGGTTTTTGTAGAGAAATCTTTATAAACAACACTGCTGCCTATTATTTCACAAAAAAAAATTTTCAAGTTCAGATGAGAAATAAACTCTGCCAAGAAACAAACGTTTTACTTATAGGAAGTTGTAACAGTTACATAAATAATTTTAATAGTCACTGTATGTGGCAGTTTTCAATTTGCCGAAGACTACATTACTGAAATGAGTCGTTTCTTATGTTAATTTTCGTATAGTTATAAATTGACCCTGTTGTGGCATTCTGCCATGTTTCTAGGAAACAAAACAGCTGACAAATTCGTTATCTGTGTGACATATAATGAACATTTAGCTGTGCAATTAAACACTGTGCAAACAACAATACAGCTGCAGCAGTTATATTGTTTGCCGTCAAGATAGCTCTGTTCACTACTGCGCTCTGTAGGACACGTTGGAACTACAAGGCCTGTGCTCGAGTGTCAACGAAGACACCGCACCTCACCCCCTTCCACCCTGCTGATAGTTGTAACAGTAATTTAAGTCAGCAGACATAGCATTGCCATCTCGCTTTCATGTGTCCACTGCCATGGTCCGCGGGCTTTGGTCGATAGGTTGCTGGCGTTAGCAGAGTCAGCCTCTGGTATATTTACATTACGATAAATGGCTTGTTTTTCTCTTGACTAGTTATGCTGATGTATTCTCACAGGCTCCGAGGTGAATAACTTTAATCTTAATTTGCAATATGTGTATTCTCGTGTTGGGAACAGCTGAGACGGAAAAATACATTGGCAAAAAAACAACATTGGTGCTACAATCTGAGAACTGTCAAAATCTTGCCATCTTACATGAGACAGGGTATACCAGGGGCAGGCAGTCACCGACTCCACTTTTTGATTGCTATTAAAAATAGCAATATTACCATAGGCTATTCATAGTAAAGTGAGCACTTTTGAAAGCACTCTCATTTGTAATAATAGTCAATAAATATATACACTGTGTTTATTACTTATATGGCAATATTTATTTTAAATGGTGGTTAAAGGATAAAAAATGACTGAAAGGAAAAAGTAACTAGAGCCTCAAAAGTGTTCACTTTACCGTAACAGCCAATACCCCTGCATTTTATTGCTGTGGGCCAGTAAAAGTATTTTTAATTGATAGAAACAAGATTATACACTGAATAGTGATAAAACTGAAATAAAGCCAAAAATGTTAATAAACCAAATAGGGCCAAAATTAAATGTTGACACTGAATTAAATTAGCAAAAATGCTCTTGTTGTTTCAGTAAAACTTTAATTATTTCTTCTAAGAATTTATGTTCAGAATATTTATCTAAGGTGGGAATACACATTGACTAGAAACTTAAGTGTGAGTACCAGAAAACAGGTAATACCTACAATGTGAAATATTTTGTTTTTTGTTTTATTTTTAAATGCAGCATGTTACAAATTTTATAAAAATGTGTTTCAATTTGCATTTGTGTTTGTTATACAGAGAATTTACAAAAATAAATACAATAACACAAAAATCTTAAATTTTTAGAACAAAATAAAATTGTGGTACTGTATACATCTGTTACTTCTCTTGACACATTGTGCAACACATGGAGTATTTATGCCGTATAGTTATTGATAAATGTTTGTATATATATATGTTCATTTATTGTGTAGAGCATGTCTAGCCATGGTCCCATTACCATTGATATAGCACTATTAATAAAAGAATAAAAGTTAAGTGTATTAATTTGCATTGAATAAATGGGTGTAATTTAATATTGTTTTCATTTTGATACTCAATGTAATTGCTTTCTATATATCACCTGTAAAGCCCATGTATACACATAAATTTAGTATTATAGTGTGTATTAATAGTGCATAAGAACCATGTTATAAGTTATAACATTTTTCAGGGAGTGTGCAGGAAAACTTTATTAGCAAAAATTAACATACCTTTACGGGCATGTATCAAACAAAACTAACGTCATATTTAATCATTTGTCTATGTGAACATCATGTCAGTACTTCAGGTTTGCTTTGCTCACACTTGCTCTAAAAACTGAAGTGTGGTCATAAAAATTAGAATAATTTATGGAGCAAATTTTTATTTTAAAGGTAAGGTAATGTGCAAAAAAATTTTTTGTGTATATCATCTTTTTCGTTTAGTTTCTTATCACATTCAAATAGTCCTCTGTTTGCCATTAGAATTTTTCAGTTGTGTACACTGGCTTAGCGTTCAACAAAGTTTGTTAAGTATTCAGGATGTGTGAAATGCCTAGAAGTGAGTCAAGAGAACTTTAATTTTAAGTTTCTCTGCATATTCATTCTTATGACTCATCATGTGATGCACAAATTTAATAAACATTTGGAATTGCTAATGAGATCACAGCATCTACTAATGCATAATAGAGATATGCTGTCGGTGCATTAACTTTGTCATCTTCACTATCATCACCGCTGATGTCAGTGAATTAATTAAAATTCATTTTAGCCTAACCATTACGTTACAATATCTGAAATACATATAAATGAAATAGAGAAAACTGTATAGCCAACTGATAGAGCACCTGCATTTATTCTATTTGAAAATGTGGTGTGGTTAAACTTTCCATGATTTTTTGTANGATAGTTGTAACAGTAATTTAAGTCAGCAGACATAGCATTGCCATCTCGCTTTCATGTGTCCACTGCCATGGTCCTCGGGCTTTGGTCGATAGGTTGCTGGCGTTAGCAGAGTCAGCCTCTGGTATATTTACATTACGATAAATGGCTTGTTTTTCTCTTGACTAGTTATGCTGATGTATTCTCACAGGCTCCGAGGTGAATAACTTTAATCTTAATTTGCAATATGTGTATTCTCGTGTTGGGAACAGCTGAGACGGAAAAATACATTGGCAAAAAAACAACATTGGTGCTACAATCTGAGAACTGTCAAAATCTTGCCATCTTACATGAGACAGGGTATACCAGGGGCAGGCAGTCACCGACTCCACTTTTTGATTGCTATTAAAAATAGCAATATTACCATAGGCTATTCATAGTAAAGTGAGCACTTTTGAAAGCACTCTCATTTGTAATAATAGTCAATAAATATATACACTGTGTTTATTACTTATATGGCAATATTTATTTTAAATGGTGGTTAAAGGATAAAAAATGACTGAAAGGAAAAAGTAACTAGAGCCTCAAAAGTGTTCACTTTACCGTAACAGCCAATACCCCTGCATTTTATTGCTGTGGGCCAGTAAAAGTATTTTTAATTGATAGAAACAAGATTATACACTGAATAGTGATAAAACTGAAATAAAGCCAAAAATGTTAATAAACCAAATAGGGCCAAAATTAAATGTTGACACTGAATTAAATTAGCAAAAATGCTCTTGTTGTTTCAGTAAAACTTTAATTATTTCTTCTAAGAATTTATGTTCAGAATATTTATCTAAGGTGGGAATACACATTGACTAGAAACTTAAGTGTGAGTACCAGAAAACAGGTAATACCTACAATGTGAAATATTTTGTTTTTTGTTTTATTTTTAAATGCAGCATGTTACAAATTTTATAAAAATGTGTTTCAATTTGCATTTGTGTTTGTTATACAGAGAATTTACAAAAATAAATACAATAACACAAAAATCTTAAATTTTTAGAACAAAATAAAATTGTGGTACTGTATACATCTGTTACTTCTCTTGACACATTGTGCAACACATGGAGTATTTATGCCGTATAGTTATTGATAAATGTTTGTATATATATATGTTCATTTATTGTGTAGAGCATGTCTAGCCATGGTCCCATTACCATTGATATAGCACTATTAATAAAAGAATAAAAGTTAAGTGTATTAATTTGCATTGAATAAATGGGTGTAATTTAATATTGTTTTCATTTTGATACTCAATGTAATTGCTTTCTATATATCACCTGTAAAGCCCATGTATACACATAAATTTAGTATTATAGTGTGTATTAATAGTGCATAAGAACCATGTTATAAGTTATAACATTTTTCAGGGAGTGTGCAGGAAAACTTTATTAGCAAAAATTAACATACCTTTACGGGCATGTATCAAACAAAACTAACGTCATATTTAATCATTTGTCTATGTGAACATCATGTCAGTACTTCAGGTTTGCTTTGCTCACACTTGCTCTAAAAACTGAAGTGTGGTCATAAAAATTAGAATAATTTATGGAGCAAATTTTTATTTTAAAGGTAAGGTAATGTGCAAAAAAATTTTTTGTGTATATCATCTTTTTCGTTTAGTTTCTTATCACATTCAAATAGTCCTCTGTTTGCCATTAGAATTTTTCAGTTGTGTACACTGGCTTAGCGTTCAACAAAGTTTGTTAAGTATTCAGGATGTGTGAAATGCCTAGAAGTGAGTCAAGAGAACTTTAATTTTAAGTTTCTCTGCATATTCATTCTTATGACTCATCATGTGATGCACAAATTTAATAAACATTTGGAATTGCTAATGAGATCACAGCATCTACTAATGCATAATAGAGATATGCTGTCGGTGCATTAACTTTGTCATCTTCACTATCATCACCGCTGATGTCAGTGAATTAATTAAAATTCATTTTAGCCTAACCATTACGTTACAATATCTGAAATACATATAAATGAAATAGAGAAAACTGTATAGCCAACTGATAGAGCACCTGCATTTATTCTATTTGAAAATGTGGTGTGGTTAAACTTTCCATGATTTTTTGTAGATGTGTTCTGATGCAAACAGAAAAGTATAAAGTATGTTGAATAATCATTTTTGTAGGAGGATAATATGTAACAGTTTTTAGTTATCATGTCACCATTGACGACTATGTTACATTCACACTCGTGTAGATAATTTTGACTTCTATCAATTATACTTTCAACCCAGTTGCATAGCTGGTTTGTTTTTATCTTTTAGGTTAAGTTTAAGAACCAAAATTATGATGCACTATACAGACAATGAAATATACTAACATTGTTATAGGCAGGAAATAAAACATTATGGGAAAATGTAGAACAATGAAATAATAGTGTTCACTGCTTATTTTTCTTATAGGTAATAAATGTTTTTTGCTCTGTGTAACTTTTGATGTTTATCACTATGTTGCCATTTTTCAAACATTTTGCACACTTGCTGCTAATAATTTATCTGGATGCATGTAACTAAATACAATGTTTAAAAGAGATATCAGTTGGGGTGTATGGACACAACCATGTCAAAAATATTATGTCTACATTCTTCTGAAGTATAAATTGCCTTATTTAACAGCATGGAGGTCCTAAATTAACATTTACAGAAGTTTTGTTTTTTCAGAAATAAGTATATAAAAATAAGAAAGGGTATGCTTAATAATGGTTTTTATTCCAAATTTTTTAATTTTGCCGTTTGGTGTGTTATTTGAAGCTATGCCATTAATTTTTCCCTTTCACTTAGGTTCAAAATGATTTGCTAAAGGAACGTGTAAGACTAAATACCTGTTTGAGATTAGCAACTATTTTCTGGGGTATGTAAATGTATTCAACCCTCGAAATTAATTTTTACATTTCAAGCACTTTTGCAGGCGAAACTTGCTTAATTTTCAGCTGTGAATAACATTTATATAAAAAAATATTGTATTTTATTTTATGTTTGTACTTCAGATTGACTATGAATTAACTATGCTTATGAGCTACAGTTGAGGAAATTAAACGTGTAGCACAACACATCAATTATGGGCTGCCGAGCTGCGAAAACTTAAAGCATTTATCTTAAGAGTAATTTCTTTTTGGTGGAAGGTTGCAGTGTTAATAAAGTTGAATTTCAGAAGAAACTGACAGAAAGTGTGTAACAGTGAGAAATAAAATTACTCCAGTACCAAAATTCTCCTATCTATATCATATAGGGAAATTAATTTAGTTATGAATATCAAATGGGAAAAACTATTTGTACANAAACTATAATAAATTTTAGAAAAATAACTAGCATCAGTCTTTAGTAGTATGTCTCGCAAATGTTAACCCAAATTCATTGTCTGTAATAAATAAAAAAATAGGTAACAAATATTTCATTTTTTGCGAGGTTTTCTGTTTTTACGTTTAAAACCTACAGATTTTTTAGACAGATGTGAGTCTATAAACACCTTAAAATTTCTTTAGCATTACAATGGAAAGTGGATTAGCTGACAGTGTGTTAATAAAATAAATATACAGCTGCCACTTGATGCACCAGCTGATGACGAAATGATGCATAAACAAAAAGTAAACATTGGCGCTACTTTCGTCGAACTGTCAAAATCTTGCCAAGTTACATGAGACAGAGAGTAGCTCAGTACGAGATGGCGAAGCACATCGTGCAGGAGGCAGCCAAACGATCAAGGTGGGGAGGGGGATCTCGAGGTGCTGAAACATGCTAAGTGTAGCGAACCTCACTGCTGAATTCTGCAGGTTGCTGACNTGGGGAGGGGGATCTCGAGGTGCTGAAACATGCTAAGTGTAGCGAACCTCACTGCTGAATTCTGCAGGTTGCTGACTGCGGATGCGTGAGGAATGGATTGGAATGCGTCGGACCTCGGAAGCTCCCTGATGTCAGCCTCCACACCTGGGTCAGCTGCTTCGCCACTAGCCTGGTAGGTCTCGGAAGTCCCGCCTGCCTGAAGACCAATTGACCATTTTTGGGGGAGGGGGCTCTCCGCCTTCACCCATGGCGTGGAGATCCTGGTGTCAGCGCAGAAGAGCGAAGATGGAGTAGGTGTGCCATGACTGAGCTGCCCAGTTCGCCGACGCACTCGATGAGAATCAGGGGGGCGCTGCATTCAACAGCTGCTGTCAATATTATTGTGCTGGTACGCCTGCACAGAAATATTGACAGTTCCACCTCAAGGATGCTTGCGCCCACTGCCCCGCCCCTTTCTCTTTTAGATTTTCAACTCCTCAATAAAAAGCATGAAATCCACACCTGCTGCCTCCTTTAGCATTTGTATTAATGCATGAATGAATAAGTGTTGAACTTCTATCCTGTCGGGAGGGTTTTTACAGTGACTATGCCGGTTTTTTCCCCTCCCCCTTCCTAGCTATAGCCTCAGCTATAGGAACACTCTGGGATGCAGTTCATAGCCCCAACTGCAGCCATGGCTGCCTTAAAAATCCCTCTTTGCCGCGATGCACGCCTCCTTTGCATGAAATTCCCTCTCCTGTAGTAGCATGGGGCCTAGCCCTGAGACGCACCAAACTCCCGTCCCTACCCNCCCCCCCCCTCCCTCCATCGGCACCAAAACTTTTAACAGGCCGTGTGTCTCCAGAGATCTTAGCATTCATAAACGCGCTGACTGATTTCTGAAATAACTAATTATTTACACCACTTGGTTTACATTGTTTAATGAAGGTATATTCTGACTATTAATTAAATGATTGTGATGAACATTATTTGTACCCTCACCAATATTTAATGCTTGGCCACACTCAATCAGACCTCGCGTTCTTAGAGTCACTGGATTTTATTTGGAATTAGAATCCGCTTTTAACATATCAAACCTGGCCGGGACCTAAAATCCTCGTCCAAGGTTATTAACCTAACCTAGTTTTTCTAAATTCCGAAAATAAGTACAGCTATTTACCTAGGCAGCGGCTTCACTGCTGCCTTCCTCCCCACTCTGTGCTGGCAGGGAGGAGGAGGGGAACATTATGGGTACCTGGCTTGCTGGGGTAACTCTGTGGGCTCCTTATTGCAGCTGCGGTGGGAAACTTCCACAACTACAAATTGTTATGGTGCAGTGGGTGGAAAGAGCTAGCCTTTCCTAACTCACTGTATTTAAATGACATCACCATTGGGTGGTCAAGGGTCCCTCACGGGGCCTGAACTAGCCCCGCTCTGAGTTTCGGCAGTGATGAGAAACTGCGGCGGCAGTCATTCTACGCCTCATTCTACGCCTGTGAAAAAGATCGCCGGGTTGACGCCTGCTAGAGCTATTTTAAATTGTAATATGATCTAAAATTATCAGTTTACCCGTCCTTGGACGAGGGTGCTATGAGACGCAGTTTAAATAATGTATTTGTGTGAGCGGCTGATTATGCTGGAGNGTCAGTTTACCTGTCCTTGGAAGAGGGTGCTATGAGACGCAGTTTAAATAATGTATTTGTGTGAGCGGCTGATTATGCTGGAGCTTGTAAAACCGTGAGTCGTGGCCGCAGTAATTAGTGGGTCAATTTAGTGTTTTTAAATAATTGTGTGGCGTAGTATCGTGTTTGTCTTGGGCTTTGCAGTGAGTTAGATTTTTTTCTAAATTCTGGTTTTGGACGCCTGCCTAAATTGTAGTTTCGGCCTAACTAATTTCTTGCTTCTCTGTGTAGTTCCAGTTGCTTTAACGTGTTGTGTATAGTTTTTGTCTGCTGCCCAATGATTTACTTAAAGTTTAATTGTCGCTACTGTGCTACCACGACTTGCGCGTTGGGCGTAGTCTGTTGAAGTGTTCTAATTGTCGTCGTAAATTATTTTATTTGATGGAGGCTTTACTGTGCCTTAAACGCTGTCCTCCTTTAGTCAAACTGCTTCACTAAATATCTTGAATTTATCTAGTCATCAATGTAACTATTTGTATTCTAGAGACGTTTTATTATTACTCTATTAATTTTTTCAATTAAATATGTATTGTATATTTTGGAGTAACGTTATACTTTCAAATAAGCAATTGCGCAGCAATTTAATCTTTTGTATGAGTGTTTGAAGTATTTCTAGACAACAGAGTTACTTTTTGATATTTTTGAAACGTTTTACACTACTTGTCTTGTTTGCCAGTTAAATATTTATTGCACTTTTGAGCTACGCAATACTTTTGAGAGAGCAAAATATGCTGCTAACTTGTTAAATATTCTGAAATTACAGAGCTTGAAAGTGACATCGTTTTGGTATTATTTGTGCTACGGCACACTGTAGTTGAGGAAAAGTTGTGGAGGGGGATAAAGTTGGTGAAAGAAAGGGTGAGAAGGCATGAGTAAAGTCAGGAGTGAAGTTTGAGGGAGATTTTGGATATGGCTTAGCAGGAGTAAATGGGACATTTCAATGCCAGTTCTGGAAATTCAATGTCAATCATGACTTCATAAAGGAGTATTCCTGCTTTCACTGTACATGTGGCAATATAACTGACATGGTAACTTTAAGATGGATGTATGAACTATATGAAGTTCGTAACTCTAAACCTCAAAATCATTGCCGCTTTTTATGTAAATACCTTTTGTGATTGTTTGAATTATTTTCTTAAGTGCTGTTCGTCTGTTTAACTGTTTATACGTCTCAATACGTATAATAATTGTGAAGTCATTTAGTGAGGCCTTAGGTTCTCGGTTCAGTTCTCAGTGGTAACAATGCTCATGAAATTCTTTTTAGTCTACATTACAAAGGAAAGAAAGGCTTATTACATCACATTCCTGTCTGTGGCATGTGTGTGTATCCCCCTTTTCAATTTTTGAACGCTCCAAACGAATTTAACCAAATTGGGTACTCATATAGCACTTAGTAGGACACCCGACTATTATAGTTTTCGACGACACTGGGCACTTACTTTCAACATGGTGGCCGTTTTAATATTTAGGGTGATATGTCATATCTCTGAAAATATTCAACCAATTTCAACCAAATTTTGTATGTTTGCAGCGCAAATGGTAATAATTGAATTTAAAATTGGATGTTGAAGTATATATGCCAATTTTGGAAGATAGCATGAAATTAAAAAATAACAATTTACATTATATCTCGAAAACTATTAAATTAATTCTCACCCAATTTGGCACGTAAGTAATAATGTAATAGGCCAAGTAAACGTAGGTAACTGAACATTATAAGGTACTTATTTTTACAATGGCATCCATAGATATGTTTTTTTGGTTAGTATTATGTATATCTACTATACCATTTAACCAATTTCAACCAATTTTTATGCTGAAATATCTATTACAAGCATCATACATGCTAACACATAGCTACTTTTCTCAGCCATTTTGTAATATAGTGACATTCGAATAAATAAATTTTTTATGTCATCAATCGGTAAACAATTAACCAATTCCTACCAAATTTGGCTAACAACTAGCACTGTGGCAGGTAATGTTAAATGGCATGTTTTAAGTATGTAAAGCACTTATTTTCAGAATGGTGGCCATATAGTTATCTCAGCTTTGAATGCTGTATCGTCGAAACCATGTAATCTATTCCAACATAACTTTTATGCTGGCAGTAGATATTACAACTATCATTTTATCTAGGTACATGGAGCATCTTTTGTCCACCATTTTGTAAGATGGTACTACACAATAAATAAATTTTATTTCATATCTTGGTAAACAATTGACAGATCCGTGGGGCCGTGGTGGGTGAGCGGTTAGACTGCTCGCCTCCCACCAAGGCGAACAGGGTTCAATCCCCAACCGAGTCACTCCGGATTTTCGCAAGTGGGAATCATGCCGGACAATGCTGCTGGTAGGCGGGTTTTTTTTTCGGGGATCTCCTGTTTTTCCGCCTTGCATTCTGATGCTGCTCCATTGTCACCTCATTTCTCCCTCATTGGCTTTCAAGACCTCGTTGTTAAGAGCCGCCCAAATCTCTCAACTCTATAACATATTTGTACCAAATTTGACAAACAAGTAGTACTGTCGGCAGATGACATAAAATTGCATGTTTTAAATATGTCAGACAGTTTTTTTAAAATTGGTAGATATATAGCCATTTTAGCTTAGAATTCTATATCGTCGAAACCATGTAATCATTTCCAACTATCTTTGTATTCTGGCAGTAGGTATTCCAACTATCAACTGTATCTACACGGACCATATTTTGTCCGTCAATTGTAAGATAGCACTATATGAAAAATAAAGTTTTTATGATACTACGGGAAAAAATTTACAGTTTCCTACCAAATTTGGCAAACAAATAGTACTGCGAAAGATGGTATAAATTGGTATTANTTTAGTGTTTTTAAATAATTGTGTGGCGTAGTATCGTGTTTGTCTTGGGCTTTGCAGTGAGTTAGATTTTTTTCTGAATTCTGGTTTTGGACGCCTGCCTAAATTGTAGTTTCGGCCTAACTAATTTCTTGCTTCTCTGTGTAGTTCCAGTTNAATTCTGGTTTTGGACGCCTGCCTAAATTGTAGTTTCGGCCTAACTAATTTCTTGCTTCTCTGTGTAGTTCCAGTTGCTTTAACGTGTTGTGTATAGTTTTTGTCTGCTGCCCAATGATTTACTTAAAGTTTAATTGTCGCTACTGTGCTACCACGACTTGCGCGTTGGGCGTAGTCTGTTGAAGTGTTCTAATTGTCGTCGTAAATTATTTTATTTGATGGAGGCTTTACTGTGCCTTAAACGCTGTCCTCCTTTAGTCAAACTGCTTCACTAAATATCTTGAATTTATCTAGTCATCAATGTAACTATTTGTATTCTAGAANTCCTCCTTTAGTCAAACTGCTTCACTAAATATCTTGAATTTATCTAGTCATCAATGTAACTATTTGTATTCTAGAAACGTTTTATTATTACTCTATTAATTTTTTCAATTAAATATGTATTGTATATTTTGGAGTAACGTTATACTTTCAAATAAGCAATTGCGCAGCAATTTAATCTTTTGTATGAGTGTTTGAAGTATTTCTAGTCAACAGAGTTACTTTTTGATATTTTTGAAACTTTTACACCACTTGACTTGTTTGCCAGTTAAATATTTATTGCGCTTTTGCGCTACGCAATACTTTTGAGAGAGCAAAAGATGCTGCTAACTTGTTAAATATTCTGAAATTACAGAGCTTGAAAGTGGCATCGTTTTGGTATTATTTGTGCTACGGCACACTGTAGTTAAGGAAAAGTTGTGGAGGGGGATAAAGTTGGTGAAAGAAAGGGTGAGAAGGCATGAGTAAAGTCAGGAGTGAAGTTTGAGGGAGATTTTGGATATGGCTTAGCAGGAGTAAATGGGACATTTCAATGTCAGTTCTGGAAATGCAATGTCAATCACGACTTCATAAAGGAACATTCCTGCTTTCACTGTACATGTGGCAATATAACTGACATGGTAACTTTAAGATGGATGTATGAACTATATGAAGTTCGTAACTCTAAACCTCAAAATCATTGCCGCTTTTTATGTAAATACCTTTTGTGATTGTTTGAATTGTTTTCTTAAGTGCTCTTAGTCTGTTTAACTGTTTATACGTCTCAATACGTATAATAATTGTGAAGTCATTTAGTGAGGCCTTAGGTTCTCGGTTCAGTTCTCAGTGGTAACAATGCTCATTAAATTCTTTTTAGTCTACGTTACGAAGGAAAGAAAGGCTTATGATATCACATTTCTTGTCTGTGTACGTGTGTGTATCCCCCTTTTCAATTTTTGAACTCGTCAAACGAATTTCACCAAACTGGCTACTCATATAGTAATTAGTAAGGACACCCGACTTTTATAGTTTTGACGACACCGGGTACTTACTTTCAACATGGCGGCCGTTTTAATATTTAGGGTGATATGTCATATCTCGGAAAATATTCAACCAATTTCAATCAAATGTTATATGTTTGCAACGCAAATGGTAATCATTGAATTTAAAATTGGATGTTGTAGTATATATGCCAATTTTGGAAGATAGCATCAAATTAAAAAATAATATTTTACATTATATCTCGAAAACTATTAAATTAATTCTCAACCAATTTGGCACTTAAGTAATACTGTAATAGGCCAAGTAAACGTAAGTAACTGAACTTTATAAGGTACTTATTTTCACAATGGCGTCCATAGAAATTTTTTTGGTTAGTATTATGTATATCTACTATACCATTTAACCAATTTCGACCAATTTTTTATTTTGAAATATCTATTACAAGCATCATGCATGCTAACACATAGCTACTTTTCTCAGCCATTTTGTAAGATAGTGACATTCGAATAAATACATTTTTTATGTCATATATCGGTAAACAATTAACCAATTCCTACCAAATTTGGCAAACAACTAGCACTGTGGCAGATAATGTTAAATGGCATGTTTTAAGTATGTAAAACACTTATTTTCAAAATGGTGGCCATATAGCTATCTCAGCTTTGAATGCTGTATCGTCAAAACCATGTAATCTATTCCAACGCAACTTTTATGCTGGCAGTAGATATTACAATTATCATTTTATCTACATGGAGCATATTTTGTCCACCATTTTGTAAGATGGTACTACACAATAAATAAATTCTAGTTCATATCTCAGTAAACAATTGACAGATCTGTGGGGTCGTGGTGGGTGAGCGGTTAGACTGCTCGCCTCCCACCAAGGCGAACCGGGTTCAAACCCCAACCGAGTCACTCCGGATTTTCGCAAGTGGGAATCATGCCGGACAATGCTGCTGGTAGGCGGTTTTTTTTTCGGGGATCTCGCGTTTTCCCGTTTTGCATTCTGATGCCGCTCCATTGTCACCTCATTTCTCCCTAATTGGCTTTCAAGACCTCGTTGTTAAGAGCCGCCGAAATCTCTCAACTCGATGACAGATTTGTACCAAATTTGGCAAACAAGCAGTACTGCCGGCAGATGACATTAAATCGCATGTTTTAAATGTGTCAGACAGGTATTTTAAAATTGGTAGATATATAGCCATTTTAGCTTAGAATTCTATATCGTCGAAACCATGTAATCATCTATCAACTGTATCTACACGGACCATATTTTGTCCGTAAATTGTAAGATAGCACTATATGAAAAATAAAGTTTTTATGATACCACGGGAAAAAATTTACAGTTTCCTACCAAATTTGGCAAACAAATAGTACTGCGAAAGATGGTATAAATTGGTATTANACGGGAAAAAATTTACAGTTTCCTACCAAATTTGGCAAACAAATAGTACTGCGAAAGATGGTATAAATTGGTATTATTTAAGGCCAGGCACTTATTTTCAAGATGGCGGTCTTACAGCTGTTTTAGTTTAGTATGATTTTACGTTGAAACCATGTAATCGTTTCCAACATAATTTTGTATGTTATTACAATTATCAAATGTGTCTACATGGAGCATCTTTTGGCTGCCATTTTGTAAGATATGCCACATGAGAAAATAATAGTTTTTCAGCAGGTGGTGCAGACTGATATAGTATATCAGGCACTTATTTTCAAATGGTTACTAAATAAATATTTTAGTTCAATACATTTTATTAATGAAACAAATTCCAATTTAAATAAGATATCCCCACGATAAAAAATAAAGTTTTTATGTCTTATCTCGGGGAAACAATCAACCCATTTTTACAGAATTTGGCGAAAATGTTGTACTGTGGTAGGTAATGTTAATATATGTATTTTTTAGTTTTGAGAATGACGGCTATAAAATAATTTTAGCTTAGTGTGATATGTACACATATATGTGCGATACTATGTAATCGATTTTAACTTAACTTGGTATACTGGCCGTTTACAATCATCGAATGTGCTAATATATAACTTTTTGGTCTTTCATTAATAAGCTCGTTACATGAAAAATATGGAGGTTTTAAGCCATATCTCGAGTACCAAGTAGTACTACATTAAAGTATGTAAGCTGACGTGTTTCAGATGCGATAGTTATTTTTTTAATGTTGTTAATATTAATAATTTAGTATGTCGTATCTATAAAACAATTCAACAAAATTAAACCAAATTTGGTACACTAACAGTATTCATTAGAAGCATTAATTATGGACACCGAGATATAATTTTTTCAATCTATTTGCAATAATATTATTTGAAAAATTGAACATTGTGCCACGTTTCTGGAACATTTCAACTAATTCACACTAAATTGTGCACTCCATAAATGCTACAGAAGGCCATGTAAACTTTCATGATTTGAGTGGGCCAGGCAATGATGTTCTAAAGGTTTCGTAAATAATTTAAATGAGTTTCCCACATATATTAAACAATTGAGCTAAGTCCAACCAAATTTTGTATGTATACAGTATATATTAGAAGCATCGTATACAGAGCCTCTTTTTTTTTTTTTTTGCCAATTTTGAAAGTTAAAGCACCAAATAAGAAAATAAAGATTTTTATGCTGGGTACCGATCAACCGATTTCCACCTGATTCTTTCCACAAGTAGTGCTGCGGTAAGCCATGCAAACTTACATGTTTTAAGTGGTTCAGTCGCTTATTTTCAAAATGACGGCCTTGTAAATATTTTAGGTTAGTAAACCCTATCGTTCGAAACATTAGACTGATTAAATCCGAAGTTGATGCTCCGAGTCAGACCTCCGTAATAATACATTTGATTGCACACTAACTTATGGTACGAGACTTTCTGTGTTCGAGTCTCGGGCAAGGCACGCGTGTATTTGTAATTGTCTCACTACTGTTGCAAATGTTTCTGGTTTCAATTCTAATGATATTGCTTTCAACGTGACATCAAGTCCTACCTACCAACTCAGCTTTAAAATAACTTATTTAAAAATGTATTGCACCAATGTTGAGGACGGTAGACTCATTGGTTATATCAGTAACTTGTTGTTTTTATTGGATTAAAGCGTATACTTTTGCCGATGACANAGGACGGTAGACTCATTGGTTATATCAGTAACTTGTTGTTTTTATTGGATTAAAGCGTATACTTTTGCCGATGACAGAAAGTGTGATTTTATAATATGATGTGGAAATATGTCTAATCGAACAGTGTGTTGGGAATTAATGTATGTGGAAATAATAAATGGGTAAAAGCTACAATTAGTATATATGTTTCATCAGTGGAAAGGAAAACTGCACGCTTAAATGAAGGAGGAAATACCTCACATAGTTTGACTGCTGCTCCCTACAAGAATAATTCTGCTTAAATGTTACCGTGAACTGAAATTTCACTCTCTAGTCACTGTCACGATTCAGCGGGTTCACGGTGTTACGTATACTGGAAGTTACACAAGACTGCATGACTGATATACAATGGCATTTTCTTCACAGTGGAAGGAGCCGATCTGCTGGTCTCGGGTCACTGCGTAGGAGGTCAATGTCTCAATCCTTACCGGCTGCTCGGGGTTACGAAGTGAACATGAAGGTTTCTGAGAAATGTTAGAACTTCAGCGAATCCTTGAATTCTCAGCAGTGCGTGTCTTGACAGACGTAGGCAGAAATCGAATAATGAAAGGGAGGAGGAGAAGAGAAAGAGAGAGAAGGAAGATTTACAGAGGCAATTGTTTAATTGAGTCGGGCGAAAACAGCGAGGCAGTATGACAGATGACAAGTTACGTGGGCTGATAAAATCTTTCTTCATGTGACCAGGTTCTGTAAACTAATTAAATGTCTCAATTTTTTTACTTGGCGTTTGGTCTTCTTGCCAAAATTGCGAATCAGACGAATGCGAATTCTTGAATCAAACAGACGCACATGTTTGTTTCATCAACTCACCGTTTAGGTTTAAGCATAAAAATTAGGCATTAAAACTGAAATAAGATGTTAAATATTTATTAAAGACGATATAAATTTATATGATATTGAATGAACGTTAATGTTTTGTTCTTTGAAAAATGCAAATGGTTTCAACATTTTAAATTATATTTTATAAATTTGTCACAATATTTATTAGCTTTAAGAAGATTATTTGAACTTGGCATCAAGTACTTTTTTTAAAAAACGTAAAGATTGTTTTGTGAGAGTATGTCTGGCGGAGTGATTACTCACTAATCTTCCAACACTAATGTCACTGGGTCATTCCCAGAACTAGTTGAGTATTTTCAAGCGGGGAGTATGGCGAAAATTACCATAGTATCGTGAATTGTTCCCGTTTGGTCTGCTGTCAGGTAGAAAAAAAATTGCATAAAATATTGATTAATGATTTTGTTAGTAACGTAAGTTTATATATTATAAATCTGCATCTTAAAGACATAATAAAAAAAACTTATTTATTACTTGGCCATGGAAATAAAATACGTTTCACCTTTTACTTCCGTAAGTCGTAGCAGAAATCTGTATCATCTGGCAGCAGATATGTTTGGCCAGTTAAAGCGAAGAGTCTAACATAATGTACCTACCCAGTGCATTTTAAATAACACCTCACTCGATCTTTCTAGTAACAGAGTCCAGAGTGAGTCGAACACCAGCAACCTCAAACTGTGTGTCGTTAATCTTGACCTTGGATGACCTTGACCTCGAAAATCGGAGAATTGGAAAAATGCATTTAAAATATATGCGAAATATATACTTGCTATATTGCCATGTGAAATAGGACTTTGAAATATTGATCTAGCACTAGGTATTAGCTGCCAATAGCCTACGTCTGCATGGTAACCTGGGTCTGTGGTTCCTGTATAATACATTGCCTGAGCTGCTCGAAGCCGCAAATAATTACAATTAAATTGAAATTTGGTAGTGTCATTATCATTCCCAATCACGTCAAAATGTACCTCTATTATCGCTTTCCAAACTATAATTATTTATGTAATGTAACATGTTAGTTTTTTTTCTCTTCTAACATCACTAAAAGTTTGAGTTTTGAATTTTGTTACAGCCTGTATCTCCACTGAACGTGATGTGAATAGAGATCTGAAGAATGTTGAAAGCAGCAACAGCTTTGACTTTGTAATTTCTGAAGACTCTAATGAACTTGTCGGTGGATTCACACTTTTGATCGTTTTAATGAAGCGCATATAACTCGCCAATGATCGAACAACTTAACAAAAATAGCTATATTAAATTTAACTATTATGCATTGATCAATAGCATCTTGCGGCTAAGATATATGCAAATATGTGTTTCATTTCTTGTGGTATGCTTACTGATTTTCTGAGAGAGACTTGCTAATGTAGAGTTGTACATGCTTCACTTAAAGTTGATTTAACATTCTCAACACACTAGTACAAGGAGGACTATAATTTATTTGCATTGTTTGTAAGTCCAGATGATAAGATGCACCTTTATAAATCCCGAATGTTTGAGGAAAATATGATATATGTTTGATGACAATTTAAGACCGATTGAGCTCACTTTGAGGTCGATTGATGTCTGTCTGAGGTCGAATGAGGTATGTTTAAAGGTCAACTGAGGTTTTGAATGTCTGCCTGAGGTCGATTAAGGCCTATTTTGAAGTCGTATGAGATATTATGTGCTAATGCAGTGTCCAGTGTAACATAATTATCCTTGTCGCTGATCGANAGGACGGTAGACTCATTGGTTATATCAGTAACTTGTTGTTTTTATTGGATTAAAGCGTATACTTTTGCCGATGACCGAAAGTGTGATTTTATAATATGATGTGGAAATATGTCTAATCGAACAGTGTGTGGTAGTGTATGTGGAAATAATAAATTTGTAAAAATTTACAATTAGTAGATATGTTTTATCAGTGGAAAGGAAAACTGCACGCTTAAATGAAGGAGGAAATACCTCACATAGTTTGACTGCTGCTCCCTACAAGAATCATTCTTCTTAAATGTTACCGTGAACTGAAATTTTACTCTCTAGTCACTGTCACGATTCAGCGGGTTCACGGTGTTACGTATACTGGAAGTTACACAAGACTGCATGACTGATATACAATGGCATTTTCTTCACAGTGGAAGGAGCCGATCTGCTGGTCTCGGGTCACTGCGTTGGAGGTCAATGTCTCAATCCTTACCGGCTGCTCGGGGTTACGAAGTGAACATGAAGGTTTCTGAGAAATGTTAGAACTTCAGCGAATCCTTGAATTCTCAGCAGTGCGTGTCTTGACAGACGTAGGCAGAAATCGAATAATGAAAGGGAGGAGGAGAAGAGAAAGAGAGAGAAGGAAGATCTACAGAGGCAATTGTTTAATTGAGTCGGGCGAAAACAGCGAGGCAGAATGACAGATGACAAGTTACGTGGCCTGATAAAATCTTTCTTCATGTGACCAGGTTCTGTAAACTAATTAAATGTCTCAATTTTTTTACTTGGCATTTGGTCTTCTTGCCAAAATTGCGAATCAGACGAATGCGAATTCTTGAATCCAACAGACGCTCATGTTTGTTTCATCAACTCATCGTTTAGGTTTAAGCATAAAAATTAGGCTTTAAAACTGAAATAAGATGTTAAATATTTATTAAAGACGATATAAACTTATATAATATTGAATGAACATTAATGTTTTGTTCTTTGAAAAATTCAAATGGTTTCAACATTTTAAATTATATTTTATCAATTTGTCACAATGTACTATTTATTAGCTTTAAGAAGATTATTTGAACTTGGCATCAAGTACTTTTTTTTAAAAACGTAAAGATTGTTTTGTGAGAGTATGTCTGGCGGAGTGATTACTCACTAATCTTCCAACACTAATGTCAGTGGGTCATTCCCAGAACTAGTTGAGTATTTTCAAGCGGGGGGAGTATGATGAAAATTACCATAGTGTCGTGAATTGTTCCCGTTTGGTCTGCTGTCAGGTAGAAAAAAATTTGCATAAAATATTGATTAATGGTTTTTTTAGTAACGTAAGTTTATATATTATAAATTTGCATCTTAAAGACATAATAAAAACAACTTATTTATTACTTGGCCATGGAAATAAAATACGTTTCACCTTTTACTTCCGTAAGTCGTAGCAGAAATCTGTATAATCTGGCAGCAGATATGTTTGGCCAGTTAAAGCGAAGAGTCTAACATAATGTACCTACCCAGTGCATTTTAAATAACACCTCACTCGACCTTTCGAGTAACAGAGTCCAGAGTGAGTCGAACACCAGCAACCTCAAACTGTGTGTCGTTAATCTTGACCTTGGATGACCTTGACCTTGAAAATCGGAGAATTGGAAAAATGCATTTAAAATCCGTGCGAAATATATACTTGTTATATTGCCATGTGAAATAGGACTTTAAAATATTGATCTAGCACTAGGTATTAGCTGCCAATAGCCTACGTCTGCATGGTAACCTGGGTCTCTGGTTCCTGTATAATACGTTGTCTGAGCTGCTCGAAGCCGCAAATAATTACAATTAAATTTAAATTTGGTAGTGTCATTATCATTCCCAATCACGTCAAAATGTACCTCTATTATCGCTTTCCAACCTATAATTATTTATGTAATGTAACATGTTAGTTTTTTTTCTCTTCTAACATCCCTAAAAGTTTGAGTTTTGAATTTTGTTACAGCCGGTATCTCCACTGAACGTGATGTGAATAGAGATCTGAAGAATGTGGAAAGCAGCAACAGCTTTGACTTTGTAATTTCTGAAGACTCTAATGAACTTGTCGGTGGATTCACACTTTTGATCGTTTTAAAGAAGTGCATATAACTCGCCAATGATCGAACAACTTAACAAAAATAGTTACATTAAATTTAACTATTATGCATTGATCAATAGCATCTTGCGGCTAAGATATATGCAAATATGTTTGGCAATAAATAAGTTTAAAATGAATTTTATTAAAAGAAAATAATGTATTTCATTTCTTGTGGTATGCGTACTGATTTTCTGAGAGAGACTTACTAATGTAGAGTTGTACATGCTTCACTTAAAGTTGATTTAACATTCTCAACACACTAGTACAAGGAGGACTATGATTTAGTTGCATTGTTTGTAAGTCCAGATGATAAGTTGCACCTATATAAATCACGAATGTTTGAGGAAAATATGATATATGTTTGATGACAATTTAAGACCGATTGAGGTCACTTTGAGGTCGATTGATGTCTGTCTGAGGTCGAATGAGGTATGTTTAAAGGTCAAATGAGGTTTTGAATGTCTGCCTGAGGTCGATTAAGGTCTATTTTGAAGTCGTATGAGATATTATGTGCTAATGCAGTGTCCAGTGTAACATAATTATCCTTGTCGCTGATCGANCTATTTTGAAGTCGTATGAGATATTATGTGCTAATGCAGTGTCCAGTGTAACATAATTATCCTTGTCGCTGATCGACTGTGTGTGTGATGTTTCAGCGCCGACACGTGATTGGCCGGTACAGTCACGTGACACCTTGGTGACAGGCAGAATTTTTTATAGTGGCATTGTACAATAAGTACGATTCATAATTGGCATTTTTTAAAAATTATTATAACCACGTTTTAAAATAAAGTTAATTCATTTAACGATGAATTTTTGGGGGCACAGTAATGCAAATATAGAATTATGTGGGATTCTGCACACTTGACATAAAACTTCACTATAAATTTAAAATTTTTGAATTTTTTAAATTTAATCATTTTATAGTTTTAATTAAAATTTATGAAGTTAAAACATTTGATAAGCAAGGATAGTTTTTGTCACGTATGTCTTATGATGAATGAAAATAAGAGCTCTTCAAATCGTATGACTATTATTAATGTAACATTACAGATATTCGAATTGGCTTTCTTTATGCCTATAAAACAAATATGACCCTCGGCTTACCTTGCGGGAACAGTCTATGCTGACAAACTTTCCGGTCGTAACTATTCACGTACCTTCAGAACTGCCGGCTCTCACGGAGTCGCTCTAAAGTCTCCAGCCTCCAGTCTCTATACCACCGTCTCCAGTCATCGGGGTGCTACCCTCTCAGCGCGAGGAGGCGTAAGTACCTGTGGAGATTCTTGTTTCCCCATGTGCAAGTGCAACCATTGAG
Source organism: Clitarchus hookeri (assembly GCA_002778355.1). NCBI lineage: Eukaryota > Metazoa > Arthropoda > Insecta > Phasmatodea > Phasmatidae > Clitarchus > Clitarchus hookeri. Next base: position 44,453 of record NQII01001249.1, read on the forward strand.
AGCATTCCAGACATGCCGAATTACGAAAAAGAGGTAGGAATTAGTGAACAGAGAAACCCAATTTCCGCGGAATCTCAATCAACAGCCGTCATCAGTCCACAGCCTTCCAAAAAGTTTAAAGGTAGATCTAAAATGTCTCATATTGCATCCACTACTAGAGAGCTTAAGGCCCTAACGCAAACAATAGCTCGTCTGGATGACAACGGGTTTGATGTTTTCGGCAAACATGTTGCAGGCCAATTACAAAAACTTACAACTCAACAAGCTGTGATCGCACAAGGGGAAATTCAAGCAATATTGACATGGTGTACACTGGCTGATTGCTACAAAAAACATGAATACTCTTGGTGAATGTAATTCACAGTCTGTGCAATCACGTATCTTGCAGCAAGAATATCACATTTCTGATGCAGGATCTGGTTCATCATACAGTGTAAAGCACGTGTACAACACGACGCCTTCACCATCATTAACGTCATGTGTACTGTCTTCCACCCCGAGCTCTACCCATCATCTGGATATAGCTGCACCAAATGATGGCCACTACAACTTGACACAAGTTTTTAATGCTGTTATTCAGCAATTACTATTTATATTCTACATTTATTTTTAGTTATTCTAATATTTCAAAGTTGGTGTTTAATTTCTGTACAAATTACTTTGAAATCTCACAATCACAGTTTGCTACTGATGATTGCAAAATTTACCAAGAATAAAATCAGATAAAAAACAACACATATTCACACTGTACACTACCATAATTTACTTATGTTATTTTAATAATAATATATACTGATCGTATGTTTATTCATATTCAGTTAGTACTGGTTCGGTAAAATACACTAGTGAGTTGGGAGGGTTGGGAGGCTCTTAACATCTGACGTCTTTGGATCCAATGACGTGAGGCAAATATGAAGCAGCACCGGAATGCAAAGGCGGGGAAAACGCGACATCTTCGAGAAAACCCGCCAACCAAAGGGATCGTTCGCCACGATTCTCACAAGCGACCAATCTAGGAGTGACCCCGCCGGGAGTAAACCCTAGATCGCTTTAGTGTGAGGCGACTGGCCTCTGTGAAAAACATTATAATTAATTATTACTTGCAGAGAAAATTTCTACAATTATAGTTACTCTATACTTAATATTGTGTTGCTGCTATTTACCTTGATATATTCGCTCAGACACTCGTTCAAAGCATTGCAGACGTCCGGGATGAACCGAGAAATAGCTGCCTTGGACACTAAATTGTTGTTGCAAAGTTCTGTAGCGGTTTCCTGTCGCAAGGAAACATAACGTTATTACTAATTTAAGCTTTGCACTCAAGGCTTCTCTCATTACAGTATCCTTCTTTGTAATCAGTGGTCCTACAATGGTTAGCAAATAATCGAAACACTCTGGTGACATTCGTATACTGGCACGGTACTTAGCTGGATCCTCAAAACGCAGTTCGCTTAATAATTGTGCTGAAGCTCCACGAGTGCCTATTCTTTTTAGCCAGCCTCGAACCCATTGTCTCTTCTTTTCAAGTTCGTCTGACAAAACTTCACATGCTTCCGACACCAATGAACAACTTAGGTCTCGTACGATTTTCTTAAGAACATCGCGACTAACTACTGGAACACCCTTCGCCATTTGTGAACTGAAACTGGCCACAGAATTAGCATGTGTGAACAGCACTTGCCAAGCTGGTAACATGCCTTGCATCCTACTTCATACAGGCTACCATCTCTCAACTGGCTTCAAGTAAACAGGTAGCCATTTAACTTGGCTGGCAGGTTATTTGCTTCAAATTGCCTATGGTTTAAGGCTTAAGGTTGAATGGAAAGGAAACTAGTGTGATTCTACCTCCAGAGATAGCATTGCTTATGTCAGCTACCTACGCCTGTAGTTAGGCAGCCAGCGCTACTCCGACCGTTACA
>NQII01001249.1:46396-85423 GCA_002778355.1 Clitarchus hookeri
GGGGGGGGGGCAAGGCGTGCGAGCCAGGTGCCCCGGGGCAAATGACCTGTCACTCAGCAGCTTATCGCTTCTTGGAATTTCCACAAAGTCGTGAAGCACTGTACTATGCAGTACAGCAGAAGAATTTTGCTTCCTTTCGCATGTCTGATGATTATTTCACAAATATTTGCTAGTTCCTCATTTGCAAAATAATGGAGGTTATTCGGAAGTACAAATAAATTGCCGAGCGTAAATCAATGTTATAGTTCAACAAACGGGCGATAGGCGATAAGACCGTTTCCGTTTTAATCTATGTTGACAGAACTGTGCTATTAATGTTTATAAAATAGCAAAAATGTACCACTGCATGATTTTAAATTTCCACCAAATTTAATTTATTGAGTTGCGGACCTCTTTAACCAAATTTTGTTGATGACCACGTTAAAAGTAGAAAATTAAGAAAAACTAGTTTTGGTTATTTTACAACGCGAATGCGAAAGCTAACAATTAATGCGGAGTTTACGATATTTTGATAGGTACCTGACCACTACAATTCGTGCCATGATACTTTTAACCCAGCTTATTGTTTCCAAGATGTAAAGCGGCTCCCGATAAGGAGAAAAGTCAATGACAATCGCGTCCCAGGACATATTTTAAGCTGCAAAGATCCGCTAGTTATCTTCGGCGAAACAAACATTCTCTCATGCTCTGTCATGCCACGTTCGCCATCTTTGATTTAGTTTCTTTTCCTAGTTAACTACCTTTCATTCTCTTTGGTACTGGAGTAATTTTAATTCTCACTGTTACACACTTTCTGTCAGTTTCTTCTGAAATTCAACTTTATTAACACTACGACCTTCTACCAACAAGAAATTACTCTTAAGATAAATGCTTTAAGTTTTCACAGCTCGGCAGCCTATAATTGATGTGTTGTGCTACACATTTAATTTCCACAACTATAGAGTATAAGAATTGTTAATTCATAGTCAAACTGCGTGGTTAAAGTAACAAACTTATAGGGAGAAATAACGGCTTTTGTTAGTAGACAGACACTGATCATAAACACAGAACAGAGCACTAACGATGTAATTTTTTGGTTCTAGAATCGCTCTTTTACATAGCCACTGGTCACCATTTATATTTCTTTGTAGATCTGGGTAAACGCTAGCAATCAGTTCCATATCACTCTGCACCAAATTACTAAAATCTCCCGTTAGTGACACACAGCCCTCGGCATCTGTTTCTAACCGCCCATCTCCAATTTTTAATAGTGTATCAGCATAATGTCCTGTATCAACGTCATTGTAGAGGTGCACTCTCATATTTGTCGTCAAGATGAATTTCTTGACGTTTGCCCATAAGTTTGACGACTTGAGACAGGCTTTGATTTCATCTGCAGGTGTGCTCCTCTGAATCACCGGTAGTGTTTGGTGGAAGTCACCAGCCAGTAATACAACCATTCCTCCCATAATGTCTGTATTGTTTCGTATATCCTGTAGAGTTCGGTTTAGGGCCTCTATCGCTTTTTTGTGTGACATTGTGCTTTCGTACCACACTAACAACTTACATTGAGGCAACATTGTACCCTGAGGGAATGAGATGTTTTTCGGGATAAAAAGTAGCCTATGCCACTTCCCGGCCCTCCAACTATCTCCGTGAAAAAAATTACGTCGATCCATTGCTCCGTTGCAACGTCGTTCCACACTAACAACTTACATTGACTCAGCATTGTACCCCAAGTGCAATTTTTTACTAAAAAGATTTTCCTGAGAAAATGAAATATTTTTTCGGGGTAAAAAGTAGCCAATGCCATTTTCCGGCCCTCCAACTATCTCTGTGCAAAAAATCACGTCGATCCGTTGCTCAGTTGCGACGTGAAAGAAGGACAAACCAACAAACAAGCAAACAAACACACTTTCGCATTTATAATATTAGTTAGAATTGCGTGCAGGCTTGATAATATCCTGCGACCTGTTCGAATTAAATATCTGAACTTACCAGTCAGAATGCTAAAAGACGAGGGGGTAGAGCGATCTGTTACCTCTGGCATCAAACAAGAAACTGTGCCAAGGGTTGACATTGTTCCCATGAAATACTTTCCCCGCACTAGCACACTCTGGCGGACAATGCTGAAAACAAGAGCGGTAGTGATAAGGGAATAAACGATGGTGAATAATTGGTCGGACTGAAGTAGTGTGGTGAGGGGTAACATAATTAATACTCAATTTCAATAGCTATTTAATTAGCATTAAAACAAAAAAGGTTTTGTTCGGTCATAATTAAAAATCTTAATACAAAATAAAATATCGAATTAATGAACATGAAGGGTGCCAATAGCACCACCTATACTTAAAAAAAAAAAAAATATGGCTGCCACTTGGTGGCTAAATCGGCAGTTCGCCTGATCACGAAATCGAGAAAATAGCGCCACCTCGGTGTTGAAAATAGAATCCAAAATAGAGGGTGCCGAGAGTTCAACCACTACTATAAAACATAAACGAATATGGCTGCTGCCTGGTGGCTAAATCGAAAACTCGCCTGGTGGGTAAATTAATACACTAGCACCACCTAGGTGATGAAAACAAATGAAATCCAATATCGTGGTCGAACGAAGGTGAGAGACAAACCCCAGTAATGTATAAACAAATGACAAACGAAAAAACCAAGATGGTGGACATGTCTGTGACGCCTACCAAATAGGCGGACTGCACCGACCAAGACGGTGAATTGCACCGACCAAGATGGTGGACTCCAACGACCAAAATGGCGGACGGCTGCACCTACCAAGATGGTGGAATGAGTATGGGTGAATGAGGTGTGGGGAACCTTTGGAAATATAATTTTTATTGAATAATTTTTTTAATTAATTTTTATAATTATAATTTTTTAAAATATAATTTTTAATCAAATTTTGTAAATAATTTTTAAAAAAATGTTGGGAGTTTTTGGATTGTTTTGGATTTTTCAAATTTTTTAAATTTGTCTTTATTTTTTGGATTTTCGGAGGTCAAATGTCAAGGTCAAGGTCATGATTCAAGATCACTCAGATTCAACATGGCGTTTGGGTGACGTCACAACATGGCGGCCAGCTCCTAGCTCCTACACCAGACGCCTATACCAGCTCATCATAATCATACCACTAATGTTTGATCGAAATATTGGAAGATTAATGGAAATGTAGGAGGAATAGTGGATTGGTGGCCGACAAGAGCACGGAAGATAAGACTGTCTATCGCCCGAGTTGGCCTCGTACATTCCAAGCCTGAAGGCCTTAGCACTATTGGTTCTTAAATCATTACAAACTATGCCTATAAAGTGTTGGTATATGCTTATTCATACCATAATTATAAAATGACTTGGGCAGAGTGGTCGCTACTTGTGTGATGGACTTGGTTTGGTAACATATACAAAGGCCTACCATAATTACATTAAAATTTCCGAATAGCATACTTTTGCCTACATAGCAATCGAAGGAATGAGGCGAGTGAATGAATGATTTGCAGATTTTGACATCGTATAATAATTCGACTTGATGAGAGGAGACCGGGTATGTAGTAGTTAACATAACATGTAAAAAAATCCTTTGAACATTGGTGTGTCTGTAGTCAAAACTTTAATATGACAAAGAATGAGTGTAGCGGAAGTTTATAGCGTGACTAATTAACAAGTTGTGATGACATTATCGAATTCGCTTTAAAAAGACATTCGTTAATATACCACGTGCCACAATTTAAAGATATTAAAAAATAATTAATAATATACCAATTCATAGCAAATTTATGTAGTAACTGAAAAAGAGACATCTGCAGGGTTCCGCAAGACTCTATGTAAAATTTCTGTACAAAATAAAAAAATTAAATTTTAAAATCAGAAAATAACTGCAGTTTTAGATTTGGCATACCCTATGCCTATCAAACGAATTTATCCGCTGACTCTTAAAAATAGATGAGTATGCATCCGTTACGACTGTGGTCGTAATTGCTGAGCACTTTCGGGTACGAAGACTGCCGAACACTTCCGAGTCCAGCCGAAGACCGTCAGCTGCACAGTCGCCTCATTTAAAATACAAACATTGTCCCCAACTCACCATAACACATAAACTGCTACCCTTAATTCAGTAATGTAAATTGAAAATTAAAATCTCACTAAAAATATTACAATGAAAAATGAAAACATACAATGAAAAGTGATTTTATAGCACCGACATAGTTAAAGTAGTGACAGTCTTTATTTCACACTAATGGTATAACCATATCTTCCTTTTGGTTAGCTTGGGTTACCTTAGTAGTGGAGTGGAAAGGTTTGGATGGCTCTTAACATAGAGGTTTTGAGAACCGCGAGGAGTGTAAAGCGAGGTGAGTATGGAGCAGCGCCGGAATATAAGGGCAAGGGAAACGGGCAATTCACGAAAAAAAAAAACTAATTAAAAAGAATTATAAACCCCCCACCCCCCTAAAAAAAATAAACAAAAATATTTTAATTAAAATGTTTTTTATACAAAAAAAAAACCAAACTAAATACAAAACTTTATACTCATTTTGACACACCGACTTGATAGTTCGTTTCAGGACGGCAAGAAGAAAGATTGGACCTCAGGAAGGAGGGCTCCACTGATACAGGGGTCTGTATAGGCTCTGGTACCAGTGTCCTCTCCAACTGCAATTTACTAACACTGATATTTTTTCTCCTCAATGTCACAAACCTGGAAACGAGAACTTGTACCCCGATGGAGACCTGTATAGGACAAATCGGGAGACTAGGGACTCACCGACATAATATACGCGAAATTAACTAGCACACTTGCAAACATCACTTCAACATGCNCTTTTGTCTTTACAAACATCCTGTGAGTTATGGGAGTCTAGGCTCCCGGTCTCACGACACCAAGGCCATTCGGTGACATATGAGGGTTCGGCGGCGGTGGCGATTCACGGAAAAACGGCCGACCAGCGGCATCGTACGGCACGATTCCCACATGCGAAAATCCGGCAGCGACGCAATGAAGTTGGTACCGACGTAATGGTCTAGTGCCGTGTCTTATGGGAGCTGGTCACCAAAAAAATAAAAAATTTTATATTAGTACGTGTTGTGAGTGTATCAATTTACCATACCGTACAAGTTAATTTTTGTCTTGTAAATCTTATTTTCGAAATTATGCTAAAGAAAATTCTTGCAGTGTTAATGCGTGTTAGGAAACCTTAAACGTTGAGTCAAACCAGATGTTCGAGACGGTCATTGTTTGCAAAATCAACAATTGAGTCACTATAAGCGGACGTCAAGGGTGAGTTAACAGCAAACAGATGTCACATGAGTTGACGTAGTGAGTGAAGTTGAGTAAAGTAAGTAAGCAAAATGTTGTACAAAGATTGCCCAACCTTCGTAACCATCAGGAGGTATAGGGAGTGCGCCGACGATATCGGGGGCATTCAGGAAATTGAACTCGACATTCAGATTCCGGAGAGAGCAGTGAGAGTGAGTACGGAGGTAACTCGTCAGTGTGTGGCCCGGGCGCGTCTTTTACAGTCCTTGGAGGGACTTGGAGCGAGTGTTCGGATTCAGTGCAATGTGGTGGATTCGGATNCCGGGCGCGTCTTTTACAGTCCTTGGAGGGACTTGGAGCGAGTGTTCGGATTCAGTGCAATGTGGTGGATTCGGATGCCCGTTTCCACCTCAAGTTTTATTATGTCGAATTTTACTCTGCGTGAGTTTCATTTGCCTTTGTGATGTCAGCAAGTTATTTCCTCGGCCGTTAAGAGTTGCAAATGCAAACAAATTCTCAAACCAATTAAATGNCTTTGTGATGTCAGCAAGTTATTTCCTCGGCCGTTAAGAGTTGCAAATGCAAACAAATTCTCAAACCAATTAAATGTTTCGAATAGTTGCACATCGGAAAACGATCTAGAGCTCGAAAAGGGCAAGAGACTCGTGTCCTCGGCTGAAGGGGACATTCTAGGGTGCATATGTGCTCTTACCGCGAATTCGGACAGCGACAATGTGATGTCACATCTGTGGTGCAGTTTTCAAGGCCACGAAGCCAGTTAAGGGACCTTATCTGGCGAATTCGAACTCGGCCTTAAAGTGGCTCTACTATATCCGAGCAGCTGACGTGTTTAAATTTTATTAGAGAGAACGTTTTATGAGACAGAAGCAGCTGGAACGTGTAGTTGTGATGATTGAACGTATGAAAATAACGATGTAGAGAGGAAATGAAAATTGTATTAAATAATTCAAGTACTCAATAGCGGTGGTTAGGTTATTGCCTTTAGTCATTTTCCCTTACCTGCAGCTACCGATTAATTCGGTTGACGTATCCAACAGCTCGGGATACAACATACGAAACACCGTTCAACTTATATACATAACTTATAAGCTCTCTTTCCTCGCATTAAAAATTATTAGATCGCATAGTTTTTTCATCACGGAATGTCAAATTCCCAATTTTAGTGTTTTTGGGATAGAAAGATAAAATAAACGAAATCATTTACAGGAAAATTTAACGTGGGTGACTGAAAGGTCATGTCTTAATTCATTTTAAGGTGTATTTAGCAAAACGTCTTTTACAAAAAATCGTACACTACCACAAAAAAATTTCTTATTTTAAACCATTTTTAAAAATTGCGAAATCATTTCACAGCGTTATTTTANCGTACACTACCACAAAAAAATTTCTTATTTTAAACCATTTTTAAAAATTGCGAAATCATTTCACAGCGTTATTTTTAAGATTCCTGGACGTAAATCACGGTAGTTTATTTTAATGTGAATTATCTCATTTCAGTTAGTAAGTTAGATTTGATAATTTGTAGCCTACGTTCCAAAAATTCTAAAATAGCCATTTAGGAAGGCCACTTTGTACAAAAATATACTTTCTAAAGGTATTTCTATGCGAGGAAATAGTATTCGTAAGTAATGTTCATTAGTTGAACAGCATTNAAAAATATACTTTCTAAAGGTATTTCTATGCGAGGAAATAGTATTCGTAAGTAATGTTCATTAGTTGAACAGCATTTCCTACGAATTAAAAGTAATGTTATTTCTGTGGTCAGTACCCTTCAAGTCTCCCGCCTACCTGGAGCTTCTTTCCGCGTGTGAGGCCAAGAAGCGGTGGAGCGATAAAGGCGACACCGACACGGGCATCAAGTGCGTCATCACCGCTAGGCACAAGGCTCTAAGCTGGCGTGCAGTGTTCTAGTCCTGCTGCGATGAGACTTTCAGCGGTGGCATTATTGTATCAGTGGAAAGTCTGTAGGAAGGTTCAAGGCAGGGCCCCTGAGTAGTTTTATATGTATCTGACGCGTATGTTTTGAGATACTGCGCTTTGGAAAAGCTGTTTTTAGCAATTACAGAGTACTCTTAAATGGTATTTATAGTGTGCGTAACGTCTTGAAAACACTCAACAGCCCTCGTCTGAAGTGTGTGTTATTTTCGTGTATGAGAACATTGGCTGCACGTTCAATAGTTTCGTGGAAAAGGTGTATTTCAAACACTCTGCAAGGCAGTTCAAGCGCCTGGCAGGCGAGCCCTTTACCACTGAATCTAAAGTGTTCCGTAAACATATGTGAATACTGGTATCATTTCAATTTATTTCTTTTTACGTGTATAAGTGCAATAATTAACAAATTTGTAAAATATTTACCTTTCATTTTAAAACAATTTTGTTAAAAAAGAGTTTTTTTCCCCCAAGATATATAATTTCCAATACCACAGATTTGTGGATAACGTCATTTCGTTAATTTTATACAACTGTTTTGGCATATAAACTGATTTTGTGGTTTCTCAAAACTATAGGAGATTGTTTCAACTATTGCTGTGTAAAATAGTTGCAAGAAATTTTAATTTCTCGTCAATAAAGCTAACCCATCAGAACATATTCAGTAGTACAAATTCTGATCTGTATTTTATTTTTCGGGAATTCGCGCACTGCAAGACATTTCGGTAGAGCGAGTCGTCATAAGGGTTTCATTGTTAGCAGTTGTGTCTGCTCTGATTGTAAAAGAAACTGAAATATTTCAATGTTAATATTTTTTTCCAGTGCAGAAATCAAACCCAATATTTAGTTGTCCATTCATAAATTTGGTTGTTAAAACATAAATGCTGTCGTTGAAAAGTGCCAAAGTCACCAAAAATCTCTTCAAGTAGCACTCTGTTTATGATATGTATTCTTCTGTAAAACAGAATTGTCAACTATAGCGACAAGNAAAAATCTCTTCAAGTAGCACTCTGTTTATGATATGTATTCTTCTGTAAAACAGAATTGTCAACTATAGCGACAAGCTGTATCTTTTCCGAACAGATTGCAGTATTATAATTCTATGGTAACTGCTTAAAAATCTAAGGAAACCGAATACGCGCGAAGATTGTTTATGGTATTTTCCATCGCCGTTGCAAGACTTCCTTACTGGCGGACGTGATCTTGAGGCGTTATTAAAAATATTTTGCTAGGAAGACCCCTTAACGCCTTGTCGACAGCGGGGGGTTTAGCGACGTAGAAAGTTGCTCAGACAAGCGGGAGCAGGGATGGACTCAGCCATGATGGCTTGTATTAAATAACCGGCACAGCACTCGCCACTGCTATTAAATAATAATTTTAAAAAAAATGCACTATTGGCTATATACCTTTTCAATATTAAATGAAATCATTATCAATACATACGTAGAATTATTTTATGAAGAATGAAAATGTTANTATATACCTTTTCAATATTAAATGAAATCATTATCAATACATACGTAGAATTATTTTATGAAGAATGAAAATGTTAAGCCAAAAAATATTATCTTACGTGATTATGGGCACACATTTGGCTAAAATGATGACTGTTTGCAACCAGAAATTATCATAAATAGTAGCAGAAGTTGCCGAAAACAAAATATATACTACCTCGAAAATATTGCAAGCATTATTGAATATTAATGCGTGTATATAATCTCTGATTTACACGAACATATTTTCTCAAAACGTGTTTCAATCTGACGATTAGGCCCACTGTACTACGCTTTGTTCGCTACACGCTTTGGCCCACAACTAAAATGTTCTTTGTTTATTTGAGTACACTTCGGAAGACCGCGGAAAATCGGAATCAGGTTTGCCGGACCNCACAACTAAAATGTTCTTTGTTTATTTGAGTACACTTCGGAAGACCGCGGAAAATCGGAATCAGGTTTGCCGGACCAGGAACCGAACCCAGCTCCCCCCGCACGCCAGTTCGGTATATTACCACAGCACCACCTCGATCGACTGCAAAACTTCTCCTTGAACAAGAGTGGTGAAAAGTGAACGAGGCGTGAAGTGTATTGAAGACACCTTTGACGAAATATTCAGAATGNAAAAATCTCTTCAAGTAGCACTCTGTTTATGATATGTATTCTTCTGTAAAACAGAATTGTCAACTATAGCGACAATGCTGTATCTTTTCCGAACAGATTGCAGTATTAAAATTCTATGGTAACTGCTTAAAAATCTAAGGAAACCGAATACGCGCGAAGATTGTTTATGGTATTTTCCATCGCCGTTGCAAGACTTCCTTACTGGCGGACGTGATCTTGAGGCGTTAAAAATATTTTGCTAGGAAGACCCCTTAACGCCTTGTCGACAGCGGGGGGTTTAGCGACGTAGAAAGTTGCTCAGACAAGCGGGAGCAGGGATGGACTCAGCCATGATGGTTTGTATTAAATAACCGGCACAGCACTCGCCACTGCTATTAAATAATAATTTTAAAAAAAAATGCACTATTGGTTATATACCTTTTCAATATTAAATGAAATCATTATCAATACATACGTAGAATTATTTTATGAAGAATGAAAATGTTAAGCCAAAAAATATTATCTTACGTGATTATGGGCACACATTTGGCTAAAATGATGACTGTTTGCAACCAGAAATTATCATAAATAGTAGCAGAAGTTGCCGAAAACAAAATATATACTACCTCGAAAATATTGCAAGCATTATTGAATATTAATGCGTGTATATAATCTCTGATTTACACGAACATATTTTCTCAAAACGTGTTTCAATCTGACGATTAGGCCCACTGTACTACGCTTTGTTCGCTACACGCTTTGGCCCACAACTAAAATGTTCTTTGTTTATTTGAGTACACTTCGGAAGACCGCGGAAAATCGGAATCAGGTTTGCCGGACCTGGAACCGAAACCCAGCTTCCCCCGTACGCCAGTTCAGTATATTACCACAGCGCCACCTCGATCGACTGCAAAACTTGTCCTTGAACAAGAGTGGTGAAAAGTGAACGAGGCGTGAAGTGTATTGAAGACACCTTTGACGAAATATTCAGAATGCGTGTGCGCTCGACGACATGAACTGCTACTGTTACAGCAGGTTCACGCTCGTCAACAATTATTTAAAAAAACCTTGCCCTTCGACATCAATCAAAACTCTATTGTGGATAAAACAAAGGAATTAAATTCAGCTACGAGACGTTTAGAAATAAAACTCCTTTTCATATTACACTGCTTGCTCTACTGATTTTAAAAAACGTCGAAATGACTGCAAGCTAGCTGGAGTTTACATGCGTTTGAAAGGTTTATTGTTTGCGGAAACCTCACATGTGATGTAATCGGAGATTACACGAGTCATAACTGGCATTATGTTGTCACTAACCACAAACACCTCTAACATTTCAGTGTGTCGATGATGAAGAACTGCTTGTTTACGGCCACGTAGTTATTTATCCTCCTCCCCCCACCCCTCCCTCACAAGCACACACAATTACCGGCAGCAAATACCATTCATTGGCAGTAACAATACAAGATACATAGTAAACATCATCAGTGTCCTGGACATTCGCTAGCATTCATTGCTAAAAATTGTTACACTCGTATTTCATGAGAAATAATATTGTAGCATATAAAAGCATTACACAGGCCAAATACTATACTGTAGTAGGTTTTCGGTGGCCGTCTCACTAAAGCACCAAGCAAAAAATATATTAACGAGGAGGCTGAACCAGAGGTGGTCTGTGCCCAGCTGCCGACATGAGTCTAAGTTCATAATCAACGTCACAATAGTATATCAGAGTTACTACGAGGCATTTGTGGANTGTGCCCAGCTGCCGACATGAGTCTAAGTTCATAATCAACGTCACAATAGTATATCAGAGTTACTACGAGGCATTTGTGGATATAGTTGATATGTTTTCTAACTTAATGCAAAAGCTTTTGCACCCTTCCTTTATTTCTCTAGCTTTTGGATCCGACCCTGGCTGTCGTCTTGGGAGTTGTGCTCACACCGTTCGCTCTTTCTATATGAAATATTTTAATGCATTCTGACCTTAACACGACAAAATGGAGATGTTTGGGCGGCTCTTAACAGCAAGGTCTTGAGAGCCGATGAGGGTGAAGCGAGATGGGTATGAAGTGGCGCCAGAATGCAGGGGTGGGGAAAGCGGGAGATCCCTGAGAAAGCCCGTCAATCAGTGGCATCGTCCGACACGATTCCCACGTGCTAAAATCCGGGAGCAACCCCGCTGGTAATCGATCCGGGTTCGCCTTCGTGGAAGGCGACTAGTCTGACCATTACACCACCGCAGCCCCACTAAAGATGAGGCAGACTAAGTTTCGTCTTCTTTCACCATTGGCTNCTAGTCTGACCATTACACCACCGCAGCCCCACTAAAGATGAGGCAGACTAAGTTTCGTCTTCTTTCACCATTGGCTAACACAAGTTGCATTACAGCTAGGTTGTAGAAGGTGTACAGACACCTAAAACGCATTTCCTTAAAATAAACAGTGTTCTAAGCTCAAATATTATTCACGTTGTTTTATATANCTAGTCTGACCATTACACCACCGCAGCCCCACTAAAGATGAGGCAGACTAAGTTTCGTCTTCTTTCACCATTGGCCAGCACAAGTTGCATTACAGCTAGGTTGTAGAAGGCGTACAGACACCTAAAACGCATTTCCTTAAAATAAACAGTGTTCTAAGCTCAAATATTATTCACGTTGTTTTATATANGTACAGACACCTAAAACGCATTTCCTTAAAATAAACAGTGTTCTAAGCTCAAATATTATTCACGTTGTTTTATATAATGCTATTGGCAGAAAAACAGTTAAATGTTGGAACTAGGGTAGCCAACCTTTTCAGTTTGCCATAAGGGAAACTTTTGACAACTCGTCACACGACATATGACTCTAATGAAATGATCAAGGAAAACTACCATAAAAACTAACAGTTTTAAATACTATCCTTGACGTGTAAGATTTAATATTATACATAAGTCAACGTTTTCTCTGAACATATACAACCCCAAAATATTACTTTCAACTATTGTCATAATTCAGTGCGATTTTAATTTCCTNCGTTTTCTCTGAACATATACAACCCCAAAATATTACTTTCAACTATTGTCATAATTCAGTGCGATTTTAATTTCCCATTCAATCGGCTATAAAACAGACGACACCAATACGCACTGGAAAAAAGGACACTGTACACATCTCGGCAAGCGCTACTTCTGTGAACTCATTCGTTGACGAATGCCACCTGTCAGTGTCAGTTGTTACAATGTTTGGCCACTGGATTAGAGCGTCGGAGTAAACCCGCCTGTAATAGCGGAAGTGATAAATTACTGACGCCGTGTTTATAAATATTAAGTTAATTTTAGAAAAAGTATGAGATACGGGATATGTGATGTTCCGTCCTACGTCCATTCGGGATATTTTTTCTCAATCCCTGGATATAGGAAATCCCGTACAACGCGGGACAGTTGGCAACCTTGGTTGGAACACGGTCAGAGGCTACTGCGCAGCTCGCATGAGCATTCTATCACATTTTCTCTCTTACGTTTCGTACACAGTCGTGTACAGTGGGTCGTCTTCTCATACTCCCCATAAGGAGGCACTATGGCGGCTCATACGAGAGCAGTGTGTCCTTTTGTGTATAGTAAATTCGCGGCTTCTTCATACTGTATGAATCTAATATTTAAAAAATCATCCCATGTGTGACGTAATTAGTTATTTCATAAATTTGCTATGTATCACGGGCGTTTTATACTTCTGCTAACATAAAAGTATCTTAATTTTGGTTAAATTTAATTTTTACTTACATTTTATCTATAAATTATAACATTTCATTATAAATAATATGTATAAATAAAAACAGTGGGAAAACAGGTATGTTGGTAATGCCTAGTAAGAAGTAGTCGTAATACAAAATATTACTAAACTGAGTGCACCCGAACGCGGTATGTTGTCCCTTCGGTGTAATTTTATAGACTTGGTTAAGCTTTGTTTCCACGAGGCGGAGGGATATTCTGGAAGGGTAACTTTAGCAGAGCTTCAGGAAAGTTGAAAGAAACAGTGAATGGTCTATAAACTTAATGTAACTGTGCAAGGCCATGTCGGGATGCATGGCAATGAGATTGTGGATAAACTCGAGAGATTAAGTATTTTGCAGAAGTCCTTACTTTCGTTTTAAATTTTGTACCCCGTCTTATAAGAGGAAATCTACTTACGTGCACAATTATTTCCTACTTTTTTCTCAGCAAATATGTCGACGTGATGAGATTTCACGCAGCTTCGCAGTCACTTCTTTTCGCCTACTGTACTTTCCGGGGCACAATTAATCTCTGTTTCATCTGCATAAGCTTTGTACAGTCTGTAATCTATCCTGCGCCTGTGGTGCTCCAAGTCCAGATCCATCCCACCTATTGTTTCATTGTACCATTGGAGGCGAACGTAGTTGCTTGTATGTCGACCTTCAGCAGCTTACTGTGCCGTCTCCTATCTATTACCCTTCGAGCCCCACGATTTTAGGGTAGTTTGTGACATTCTGGCTCTGTTTTTATTTGAGCGCAATATCACCATATAATACATGAGTGGCTGGTGCCTTGTTATATGTCCCACGTAACCGGTCCTGCCCTTCCCTGCTATTCTTTGTTCCATGACCTCTCTCTTTCCAGAACGGTTGACGTGCCTATTCCCAGAAGACTAGTTCGTCTACGATACCAGCACACAACAAACAAGTCTAGTTTATTCTGTGATCACATATTTTATTGTCTTCTCTCCTTGTAGATTCTCATTTTTCGGTTCTGGCCGTGGGTTTTGCTGTTGTCCATATTAACATTAAAAAAACTGTACAGTGGGGCAGAATGGGTGAAGTGTCGTTTGCTGGCAGTACGGAAACGGACCACCGGGGGAGTGAGGCACGTGCACGAATAGCGTGAGAGGCCGCGGTGGCTGAGCGGTTAGACTGCTCGCCTCCTACCAAGGCGAACGGCGAACCGGGTTCATTCCCCAGCCGGGTCCCTCCCGAATTTTTGCAAGTGGGAATCGTGCTTGACGATGCCTCTGGTCAGCGGGTTTTCTCGGGGATATCCAGTTTCCCCCACCCTTGCATTCCGGCGCTGCTCCATTCTCACCTCATTTCACCCTTATCGGCTGTGAAAACCTCGTTGCTAAGAGCCGCCCAAATCTCTCAACTCAACTCAACGAATAGCGCGAGGCTCCACCGCCGGACGGACAGCGGTGAAAGATGATGCTGGACGAAGGAGGTCCAAGGTCTCGGCGGGACCCTGCCGTGATGANGGTCCCTCCCGGATTTTTGCAAGTGGGAATCGTGCTTGACGATGCCTCTGGTCAGCGGGTTTTCTCGGGGATATCCAGTTTCCCCCACCCTTGCATTCCGGCGCTACTCCATTCTCACCTCATTTCACCCTTATCAGCTGTGAAGAACTCGTTGCTAAGAGCCGCCCAAATCTCTCAACTCAACTCAACGAATAGCGCGAGGCTCCGCCGCCGGACGGACAGCGGTGAAAGATGATGCTGGACGAAGGAGGTCCAAGGTCTCGGCGGGACCCTGCCGTGATGAGAGGTCACCGCACGCCCACCACCCCTCCGGTCATCAATTGACTCTCCCTGTCGTGCGTGAGGAGGTAGAGCGGGGGGCGATGGGTGACGGGACGATGACGCGCGCGTGGCGAGTTGCAGCCGGGGCTCCATTCATAATCCCGCTCTTCCTGCGTCGCGTCGTCGCAAGCCGACACTCGAGGTAAGCCCCGATCACTAAGCCCCTTTGTTTTTACCTTTATCTAATGGAGGGTTCGCAGGCACAGAGCCACAGGGCTATATAGGGCCGCAATGTTGACGCTCACTTATTACCAAGTCATGGCTCACTTAAACATAGCCAGTTTATTTGCGTGAAGGAGTAATACATTGAATAAAATATTTTTTTGTTTCAAGTTCCACTCTAGTGACAGTTACAGATGACGTTGAATTAGCTAGTTTTATTCAAAAGTATATATTTAAAAAAATTGCTCATAAGATGCTTTGTCCGCGTGCCAGTCTGGTTTGGCGAGCCGCGTGTAGCCCACAGGCCGCGAGTCTGTTCGTAGTATCTCAGCACTTCTTCAAATCAAACGTTTGAAAAATTTTCCCAGTAAGAAATGTTTGGTTGTTACCTAAACACGTCATATACCACAAGCGTTTTATACTTCTGTTGGCACAAAATTATTTCATTTTTGGTTAAACTGAACATTCACTTATATTTTATCTCTAAATTTTAATATTTAATTTATAATTAATGTAATTAATGACAGGAAAAAGATACGCCTACTAAGAAATAGTTCTTATGGGAAATATTATTAAACTGAATGCGTAAAAATGCAGTGCGTGGTCTCTTTGCTGTAATTTGCAAGATTTAATTAAGCTTTATACGCATGGCGCGAAGGAACAGCCTGAAAGTAGACCNTTGGTGTAGTTTGCAAGATTTGATTAAGCTTTATACGCATGGCGCGAAGGAACAGCCTGAAAGTAGACCTATTGCAGGGCTTCAGAAATGTTGTAAGTAGCCATAAATGGACTATAATCAAATAGCTGTAGGACATTGCTGCAGTTGACCATTCATTGCACAGGACCAGAAACCTTGTGCGAAACTGATTTACAGCTGAATACGTAATCATTATTTTTAGCCAATGAAATTTTGCGAATAGTCTAACGTCAGTTGCGAGTGTTGGTAAATCAATGTTTCAACGTTTTGGCTATATTGACATACATAATTATGTGTTGAAAATGGACAGTGGTTTAAAAGAGCTTTAATGTTTGCTTGTCTTTAAAATCTTTGGTTTTGCGATCGTGATCTGTATAACCTTTGTAAATTTCTACAAGTACATTTTCACCTGTGCCAAATCGCCACCATATTTGTTTTCATATGGAGGTTGCAAATTAGTTTAACGTATTAAATATACATGGAAATACAAAATTAATTTAATTTTGAATAAATGAGTGTGCTTTGCCATTAGCATTACAGCTTCAGATCATTGGGACTGTTGTATATTTGTTTACAGTGACAGTAATATATTGTCAAATGTTATTGCTGGACTTATGATTTGAAATAAACTAGCATCGTGGCCATTCAAGAATTATATAAAATAATTCATTTATATTTAAAAAAAATTACATTTCTTTACAATATATTTTCCGGCAAAATTTTCAAGTGTTTTTATTGTTGCTCAACAAGTGACTGTTGACAGTGTCTGAATTGAAACCTACCAAGTCGCAAATTACTTAAAAATAACTAAATATTCCATTGGAATACGGCCAGAAACGTGGAGGCAATAAGTGCTGAACTGCCACGCGTATCAAGTGCGTCATCGCCGCTACGCAATGCTCAGAATTGGCGTGCAGTGTTCTCGTCCTACTGTGTGTACTTATGGGAATTTCAACGGTGATCCTATAATTGTATTGGCGGGAAGCACGTTAGTATTGTTCAGTGCAGGCTACTACATTAGTTTTGCTCGTGTCCGGATAGCATGTTTCAAGACGACGGTAGTTTAAAAAACCCACTTTTTAACAATGTTGAATGGTTTAGAAATAATATTTAAAACATGCGTGTTATCTCGAGAGTAGCCTTCCTTCTTCGTCTGGGATGTTTTTTTACCTTTCGTATGTAAACATACTGCCATTAAATAGTTTCGTAAGAAAAATAAACGTATTTCACATGTCCTCTAACGCCGTTTTAGTAAACTCTATGTAGGCGACCGCCTTAAGGCTGTTGCCCGGTTGAGAATTTGGTATAGGGAAATACATGCTAATGAGATTCTGTTTTTGAAGTCAATTTTGAAGATATAAACTTGAAACAAAAATGCGAGTGTGAGAAATGATACTATCAATCTCTGTATCGAGGAAAATATCACAATTTGTTTTGGTAAATTTTTATTGAATTATTAAATTTTCTGATTTTCCCAGGTAACAGGCGTCATCTGCGTACACATAAATCCAACTCTTGTTTGATTTACGTCATCAGCTGCCAGGAAGCGAGTTTTCGTACCTTTTAAAAGTAGCTGCTCTTTGAGGATGTTCAGGTGTCTCAATAATATTTTCCCCTCAATTATTTTGGTATATTTTCACCCATGTATGTCACAAAAAACTCTTTCATCCACGTGATTTAAAAACTTTAACCTCAAAATATTATCTTCGGTGGAAGCTATTTCGGTCATCTTGGACACCACGCTCTGAAATATGGGTTACGTTGGCGTTTTCTGATTAGAAGAAGTTGAGATCGACTCAAATTTTGCCACGCAGAAAACGCAAATAACGCAGAAGTGGCGAGAAGGTCTCTCACTGGACGTCGGTGTGTCATGCGAATGTGTGAACATAGCTTTACAGTCGCAAACAGTGGCTCGAGTGGTCATAAACCGGAGTGTAAGTAGCCGTGAGCTGTGAACAATGTACCATCTCGCCATTTGTGTGGAGTTACTTCGCAAAAGCGCGCATAAACGAAATCAGGATGGCTTAGTCGGGGATAGAGTCCGTGCACACAGTGCTACAGTTGCGCCACTTTGCACGCGGTACGCGGTCAAAAACTTTTGCAATAAACCTTTTGAAAAAATTCTTTGTCCGTAACTGCAAACATTTCATTTTAAACACTGTCTGCAGTACACCTAGTAAAGTTAATAGCGAATTAGAAAAACGTAGTTCAACGTATTAAATTCGTTGTGAAAGTGTAATATTAAAAATTAGTATGAAGTGAAATAATTTCATTTTTCGTTAATAGAAATTAGTATGATAATCGAGGCAACAGTGATACGTTTTTGTTTGCGCTTGGTCGACTCATGAACAAGAAAGTCAGTGGATCTGTGACAATGCAAATGTATGCATGAGATGGAAGGCTAGATAAAGGAAAGTAAATATGCACTAAGCAGGGCTGTCAGAAGTGCCAAGAGAGTAAGAGATACTCTTCGTTCGTGCCACGAATTCGTTGCAAAGAATTAACCATCCAGTGTAACATCATCACAAGGCTTGAACGGGACCGAACAAGTTTTTTTTTTAAATTTCTCACAGCAATTTGCTTTTAAGGCTTGCGTTTGATTACCCTCAAACCAGCTATTAGTACATTTGTGAGGTGAGAGACTGAATGTTGTTTAACAACGAGGTGAAGTGGGATGGAGGGGGAGCAGCGCCGAAATGCAAGGGTGGAGAAAATGCGAATACCCCGAGATAACCCACTAGCCAATGGCAAAGCCCGCCAAGTGCCCATATGCGAAATTTTGGAGTGACTGCGCTTGGATTTTAACCAGAACTGCTTTGTAAAGGAGGCCGGCACCTAAGCATCAAGAAACGAAATGACGATGACTTTTATAGATACTATAATATTTTTATGCTCTTTTGTTTTGTTTGATAGATTTTGAGTATATTTTATGGTTTCGTGACATGATATTGGCAATTTAATAAGAATACCAAACCATTTTTAAAAATAATTTTTTACCGTAAATATGTGCATTTTGACTCAAAATCTTAAATCGTGCAGGGGCCACGGTGGTTGAGCGGTTAGCCTGTTCGCTTCCCACCAAGTTGAACCGGATTAAATCCCCGGCTGGGTCACTCCCGGGTTTTCGCATGTGGGAATCGTGCATGACGATGCCGCTGGTCGGTGGGTTTTCTCGGGGATATCCTGTTTCCCCGCCCTTGCATTCTGGCGCTACTCCATACTCACCTCAATCACTCTCATCGGCTCTCAATACCTAGCTGTTACGAGCCACCCAAATCTCTTCACTCACTCTGAACTCGTACAAATTCCAAATGTTACTTTAACAGTGACATTTTTTGTCGAGCTAAAGAGTCCCTTGAAGTTACAGTTGTGGCATATTTCAATTTCTTTTAAATTCGACACTTACTTAATCTGCAGTAAGGTTTAACTTCTAACTGTTTAAATGTTATATAAAAATAAAAAAAATTAATGCGGGAACACCATATAACAATTTTCCAAGAAAATATAATTCATGACATATATACTGATGACACGGAAAATTATTTTCAGCTATAAGCTTAACATATTAACTACTGTATGTTCATCTTGAGATGCGCATGAAACAAATATATGAGTTGAAAATATATGTAATTCCCGTAATTCTTTTTTAAAATAGTCTTTCTGCCGTTATCATGCTTTTTTCTGACAATTATTTAATATCACAACGACAAATGTGTAATATTCTTAAAATTGATCAAACCATTTTACTTATTTGAATGCATTTAAACAGACGAACTTTAGAATGGGAGATAAATTGTGTATAGACTATTCACGGTAAAGTGAGCACTTTTTAAGGCCCTCCCTTAAGGCGTTAAACCCTACAACATACATTTTGTCGCAGCCTCAGACGTTAAATATTGAGATCTGTGAAATGTATACAATGTGTTTATTAGTCATACTGCAATGTTTATATTAAAAAGTGGCGGAAATATAGAAATTAGTTGAAAGGAAAAATTTAGCAGGGCCTTAAAAAGTGCGTACTTCACCGTGAACAGCCTATAATTAATCTGACATAAAAATGGTTAGAAACTTTGTTACCGTGCTACTGTTACACCTACTTCTACTATTATGCGTACAAAAAACATATTCCAGTTATCACCACCTAGAACGTTACATTTTGAAAAAGACATAGGATTACTTACAATAATTCACTTCAAACATTGCTGTAAGTACTTCAGTCAATGTTTCATTTAAAATTTATTCAATTACGGATAGAGACATTTTTTATCAATCCAATTTCAAATGTGTTTTATCACCGGAGACCAACTATACGGTAAGAAAGTATCTTGAGCGTTTGCAATAATTAGAAAATTGCAACAAAAATTATTTTTAAAAAAATGTAAGTTTACATTGTACAAGGGAAGGGAGGATCGGCAATCCTGCAGCAGGTTGGGGGTTTAGTAGACATAAAAAAAAGAGGGACTTAGGCGTAGACGAGCCGACAGGCAATCTCGTTGAGAAATGCGAAGACGAGCAGCAGCGATGCTAGTTTGTTTCAAAACATCATTTTGTCACCTTTGTTCTCACTCATGTCAAGAATGTTGTTTTGCTGAACTTTTAAATAATACATCACTATAATAGCTTTGTAATATGCCGGGTTATACCGTGCATCGCAGGACAAGCAAATTCTTTTAGGAGGAGCGACCAATTTGAGTAGCGTATGGAAAATTTAAAATCAATTATGTACTCTCTTGGCACGTCGCTCTAGGCGTGAGTCAAGACGTGTGTGTACTTTTGAATCAATCCCTACTTACCTCATCGTTATCTGAAAAGTTGCACCACGGCAGTTATGGCCGTCGAGGATCTTTACTTCCTGTTGGTACATACCTTGAAATGTCGTATAACAGGATCTGTTCCGGTATTTATAAAGACACGCCTTCATCTTTATTAATGCCACCGTATTTGGATGCGTGTAATTATATCTCATTTCTCTCTTCCTTTTTATTTTATAGTGCTGGACTAACTTTTTAAAATTATATTTACATTTTTATGTAAGAAGCTACCTTTGCGTCATTTCCTTCATCAGCCGAGTTTCTGGCCACACAGTAACATCCTTTGTATTGGACGTGTTTATATTATTACATTCTTGTTTCCTCCGAAAACTGCTTGCTGAAATTTGGACATTAATTTATTCAACTGTTGGCAGTAGATTACCGAAATATTTAACTTTTGTCTTCTCCCAGGGTTTCAATTCAGTTAGTGTTTCAAATAGTCTAAGATCCCGATTAAAATTGACCTACCCTCATCTGTTATTTGAATGAGAGGTATTTTTTATAAAATATAATACATAAGCTAACAAATCGCGCATTGGTTGCCTAATCATATCCTGGCCAAGCTACTCTTAATTAAAAACAATTAAATTAATTTTTTTTTATCACTCCCCTATTTTTTTATTTTACAAAATTTCGTACCAATCGGTAGTACAAGACATAAGTTAAAAGAAAAAATTAGGTTACCTATATTTTGCTTGGCCCTACTACTAAGTTGCCAGGTATAACAGGTGAGTTTGCATTATTTATTTACCCTCATCTGTTATTTAATTGAAATATATATAAAATCGAAGGTAATTTTATTGCGAACACGGTGGTATTAGGTTGCCTAAGCAAAAATGGTCCAGACTCACGATTGTCGCGCTTTAAAGTACTCATATTTGAGTAAGAGAGTGGGGCGCGACAGAGAGCGCTGCACGTACTACTCTATGAGATAGAAAAGGACGCAGCATAGCGGCTGTGCGTGAGGCAGCTGCCGAGTGAGAGAGAGTGCGCATGCTCTGTTCTCCGTGTGATAGAGAAAGACAACTCTACCGCCGAGAACGTTTTTTGAAGTAAATAATATACAAATTATATATATATATATATATATATATATATATATAACAAAAATGTATAATTAATATAAACTTTTTTTTTAATGTTAACCATTTCATAACATAAAATAAAATAAATAAATATTTTAGAAATAGCTTGAAAATTACTAAAAAATATTTTTTTATAGTAAAAAAATAGTTTACTATAAAACTTTAAAGTTTTTATACAAATACAAAAAGTTATTCAGCATCTGATTCATCAGAAGTTGCAATGTTATAGTCAAATTCTGAGGGATTGTCATCATTATTATCATTGTTTGTCGAGCGCAATATGTCATCAGTTTGTAAGTGCGTTGGGTCCCCAACGAACCCCGTTAAATAGCCATCCATGAACCAACCGCAATCCTCAGTACGTAGTTTTACACAAGGATTAGTTGGATTAAGCCACATAGAAGTGACATAAATTGTGCGTAAAATGTTTTGTTTTAGCGATTTACAGCATTGTGGGATCAAATTGGATTCGAAGGTTTTAACCTTTTTTATAAATGGTTCGTCGTCTTTTTTATTAGCATAATTTTTGTGGAAAATGCGATATCTCGCGTTATTTAGACCTGTGCAATGCTTGATGCCATGCATACGAGCAGTAAACTCCTCAACAACGTCAATTTGTTCGTCGATGAAAATGTCGGCTTCATCGGTTAATGACGCAAAACTTTTCTGGTACGTCTCGTTTTTCGAAAAGATTTTAAAAGGTCTGACTTTTCCTTTACTGCAAAACGCTGCCGTGTAATCGCAGCCTGTGAATGCATGGAAAGCCGTCAGACTTAGGCATAATGTGGATCTCAACTTCAACGCTAAGTCTTTACAATTAGTGCAATTAAGATCTCTATTATTGCCTTTCTTGGTCGTTGAACCTGCTAACAAAATTTCTGACTCTGAGACGTAATGCATATTAGCCAGCATAATTATCAAGACGTCAGTATCAGAGGCTTTTAACACATTTTTTGAACTTAGTGGCGCTTTGAATATATGAAACATAATTCGCGTATACGCTTCTTCATATTGACAAATAATCAATTTCTTCACACTTTACGACATGGTTTCCCTCTGTGTGATAATAATAGCAGTGATCCCCAACTGTTATTAAAAATTTTCTCTTGGATTATTTATACCAAATTATCATTTTCCCAGTAATTAGCTAAGAATTGTACCAAAACCGTTATTTTTTAGGCTTCGCAAAAAATCGATAGGTCTGAGTTGTAGAGACTCTGTAATTCTGTATGGAATATCGAACTCCTGTCGACTTTGGCGTTCGCAATTTTTGATAGAAGGCGTTAAATAGCGGTCAAATATGATGTGTATCTCAGAAGCATTAGTTGAGAAAACATTTTTTAAGGATAGATTCAGCTATCATATCAAATGTTTGTGGCATGGAGGATCCGATAAGGTGCATGAAGTAAAAACCATATATTATTTCAATGTGGATTTGTGTTGGCCCAACCATTTTTGAGACTTTAATGTCTTGGCTAACGTAGACTTATCTGTTTTTAACATTTCACCGGTACACGAGAAAAGAGCAGGCGGCACTGGTGCTAGTGAAACAGTCAAACAGTGTTCTAAGTTAATTCTTTTATCGATACTAATTGCAAGTAGTCGGCCAAAGATGACTCGTTCCATTTTAAGTAGAACTTCATTGCTCTTGTCTTTGTTCATCTGAGCCTTAGTGACGCACTGTGATGCAAAATTTAAGATTTAGTTTCGTTGTTTAGGTTTTTAAAATCTTCCGGGAACTGAAGAGCATTCAGAAATGAAATTAAATTTATGCTGGTTGCCTACTGACTTTACGGTAAGCAGGAAATCAGTAACACCTGAAGATGCTGCTTTACCAGTCGAAATATTGAACAACACATTGTTATCGATACTATCATCGAATGGATTAACAGTATTTCTAATAGCTTCGATTATATTGTGGAGACTTTTTTTATCTTTTTTCATTCAGCTTACTTTAAAGGGCGACAACCGTGAGTCTGGACCACTTTTTCTTAGGCAACATAATACCATCGTGTTCGCAATAAAATTACCTTCAATTTGCTATATATACTTGAAGTAAATAACAGATGAGGGTAAATTAATAATGCAAACTCACCTGTTTATGCCTGGTAACTTAGAAGTAGGGTCAAGCAAAATATAGGCAACCTAATTTTTTATTTTTGCTTATGTCTTGTACTACCGATTGGCACGAAGTTTTGTAAAAAAAAAACAAATGAGGGGAGTGATTAAAACAAATTTATTCAATTGTGTTTAATTAAGGATAGCCTGGCCAGGATATGATAAGACAACCTATGCGTGATTTGTAAGTTTATGTATTTTCTTTTATATAAAATACCTTGCATTCAAATAACAGATGAGGGTAGGTCAATTTTAGTCGGGATCTTTAACTAAAAGGCCTTGTCCCGGTGCAGCTATTTGCCGTCGCGTTAGTTGGTTTTTCCCGAATGAACCACCCAAACACTGTGTTGTATTTGGCCAAATAAGAACACATTTTCTCTTACAAAATATTTTGTTGTATAAACAAAATTTTGAAATGAAACAATTCGGAAATTGCCCATATGATAAAATGTAAATTTCATTTCACGAAGTCCTATGTTGGGTCAAAGCAAATGTGCCTAAAAAAACATTATCAATGGTTGAATACACCCCACATAGTTGTTTGGTTGTATACAAACATGCATTTCTTAAAAGTTAAACAAACGTTTCTCTGTGTACGAACTTCAGTACTTAGTTTTATTTTCTAGTTTTATGTCTTTTGACGTGANTTTTAATACTCTTACAAAGGATCAAATAGAAAAGTGACTTCCAGTCTTATCTATAACCAAAAACGTTACATAATCACAGTTATTTTAAGGGTGTAGAATCCCTTTCGTCTTCGGTTTTCATACAAATATTTGTTATCAAACTTTATGACCAGATATTAAAAATCAAAGTATGACATGATATAAAAGCCCACTTAATAGAATTATATATTAAGTTTGTACGGTTTCAGTTGTATCCATAATTTCCCATGCGAGATAGAAACTATTAACCTTTGACCACGGTTATAGACATGAAACGAATCAAGTGAGAAAAATAAGTTTTATTTCGAAATAACTGTTGAAATGTTCCCTGTGCCTTGACAAGCTTATCCCCCCGCCCTCCCTTTTAAATATTTACTCTGGAAATAAAGTTATAGAAGAATATACATAAATCGAAGATGGCAGAGATAGCTACTCCTTAAAACTAAGTTCTATAAAAGCATAATTGAGATATTGTATTTGCGGCACAGAAAGCAAACTGCATGATTCCTCACATAAAACAAACTCGAATGATGGATTATGATTGTAATTTGGTAGCAGATGACGCGAAAGCTTCGCGGTACGCAGTGAGTGTATGTGATGTGTGGTGTGTGTCTGTGTCTTTCTGTGAGAGAGAGAGAGGGAGAGAGAGAGACCTGAAACGTTGATTACCGCTGATGCTGACAATTAACACTAGCGTTGACTTCTTACTGCTGTCATGGACATGTGTTTATCATCTGGTGTAGTAATCTCTCTCGGCCTTTGCTTGGCAGTAGTCTTCATGAAGTAACTCTGTCGTGATTCATTGTTCATAATAAGGATCCCCCCACCTTACATGATCTACGGAGTGGCTAAGCAAAGTGTATTGTTTAAACTATGTCTCTGACAAACGTAGTATTATTTGAGGTTGGTATCTATAAAACAAACTGAAGTGACTGTAGCATTCTCAAACAGCTACAAATGCACAATCAGCTAAAGCAAACTCCAAACCTTTCAGACGTTCCAGTATTACGCGGCAGGGGTGTATAGGTAGGAAAGATAAAGCCGATAGGACCTGATTACAGAGCGTTTCGAACCACTCTTGCTCGCTTCGCATAAATGACGTCACGGCGGATGTAAGGCGTGAGTCATCACATGTCCGACCACCTCGTCACTTGACCGTGACGACTCACCGGGCACGGCCACCCATGACGTTGAAAATTTGGAATTTTCAATGGTCTAAGAACTACACACCTCAAAACAAGTTTTACACCTCTTGTAATTGGTAGCACGCGAAGGATGTTCGCTGAGACAGTCGCTCTTCAAGTCTGGCGTGGTATTAGTCACAGACTGGTTTATTTCATCCCATACTTTCTCTTGGGCCGTGCTCAACCTAGTAACTCAGAAATTCCAGGCGGTGCAAAACATTTTTTTGGAGGTGTGTAGTATAAAATATGTATAGTAACATTTTAGAAGGCGAAGTCTCCTCCCCCGTTTTCTTAATGAGCGCGCGTGGTTCTAAAATTTGTTAATGTTTTATAAAAACAATTCGGGAAGGTTTAACAACCCAGTGTAAACGAAATATTATTGCATGTTCATAACTGTTAACGGTTATATATATATATATAATACCGAGAACCACCTACATTTTGTACATAAGTGAACGTACTGCTAACATTTCTACACACGGCGTCACTCATGGGTATAGTTTATTCGTGGTTTCTTCACACTTTTTGAATCAAACCTTTGAGAAATCACTCCATATATACGTGTTTGGTTGCTTCATAAATATGCCATGTATCACAAGCATTTTATACATGTGTTAACATTAAATTACCTCGTCAACTAATATGAGTAAAAACGGAGCGAAAGTATGTGTGTTGGTAATGCCTGGTGGGAAATAGTTCTTATGCAAA
This sequence comes from Clitarchus hookeri, assembly GCA_002778355.1. NCBI lineage: Eukaryota > Metazoa > Arthropoda > Insecta > Phasmatodea > Phasmatidae > Clitarchus > Clitarchus hookeri. Next base: position 72,678 of record NQII01001249.1, read on the forward strand.
ATATTATTAAACTGAGCGCGCACGAATGCGGTGCGTTGGCCGTCTGGTGTAATTGCCTAAACTTAAGCAGGGTTTCGGAAAAGTTGGAAGTTTGGAAGTATCCGTGAGTGGACTATAGTTTATTTTAATGTCTTTATTTTGGTTAGCGAACGCCTGGAAGCAAAAAAAAAAAAAAACTATAATAACCACTTTTACTGTGTGTTTGTATCGCTGTTTTTGTTACTCATTGTCTTCCGGGGAAAATGATACACTCCTTTTTTATTGACTGCTAGTGTAATCAAGGTTAACCGAAACCACAAAAGCACCAACTCTTGCAGTAAAAATGCATAACACTCGAGGGGAAGGGTGACACAAAGCTTATTCACCCATGCGAGTCAGAGTTTACAAATACCATTCCGTGCTGTAAGAGTCCTTGAAACTCGGTACTACAGCTACTTTCAAATACACTCCACTCGCCAAGTGAGTAAACGCGATGTTTGCGCATGTTTCAATCACACGCCTGCGGAGAAACGATTATTGTGTAACCGCTGAGCTGTACGGAAGTGTGTGAGACGTGGATTATAAAGTTAATCAGCTAGCAGCGGAAGTGATGCACTCTTTCGTGCGATAAAATCAAACGTTTGGGGTGGTTGTTGGGGGGTGGGGGGACGCAGTAATGGGTCCCTATTATTTCGCAAACCTAAACCAGTTTTCCTGTACAGAATATCTGTCGCAGCGATTGACTATATCGTATAAAGTAATATCGTCCAAGAACGATATTTAATCGCGGAGTGCCAGTTTTGCCACACAGTTGCTTCAGTAAGTTTGCAAGCCAAAGTTAAAATTTATCAAAGATTGTGTTTCATAGGATTTATGAATACTTTCGAGTTAATTCGATTGTGAATGCAAATCGCACACAATTTACATACATTAATTTTATTTATTTCGTACGTACAGTTCAGCCATAGACCAGTTTTCAACAAATACGTTTTACGTATACATGTAAAACAAACATACATTTCTAAAAGGACAAAGATAAAGTAGTAGTAATTAACGTTCTTAATATAATAAAGTATTAACGCCATTTTTATATTTGCAGTTATAATTTTTTTGTGACTTGATTTTCGGTAACTAGAGTAGAATAACTTCAATAAGATAAATTTATTTTTCCATTTTTTTTATTTTAATTATAACCTTAAAGTGGACTTATTAGTATTATTTCGATCTGACTGTTTCCGCCAGATAGTCTTTCAACAGTTAGCTTGCCAAATAACTGAAAACATTTCATTTTTAGTACTTGTGTTTGGGGACTCTAAGGTTCATATTGTGGCGGGTGAAATGTTCATGATACAGTGCTAGCTGTTAAAGTTTTATAATGAAGAATGCGGAGAGCCAGAACGTTGTGAATGTTCTGTGATGTGCCTTCTTCTCTGTAAGTTGTAGGCATACCGCAGACATGAATTCTGAAGTTTCTGAATTTTATATTTGAGTGAGTTTTCAATTCCTAGTAACAGACCTGCACAATAATTACAAGCGGGCGGAACCAATAGGTCACTGTTCTTCAAGCTTTGAGCTTGTTGGTGAGTTTGTTGGTAGTATGTGTTTAAATTTGCTAACGTACTTCATTCGATGGTATGCTGTTTGCACCAACCCAGATATGTGTTTCGAACATTCAAGGTTTGTGTCAAATTTAGTGCCCAAATTCATAACCTAGATGACCTCTGGGATTATCTCATTAATTCTTGTGATTGATGGGTGTAATAGCGACTTTTTATGATTTGTGTTGTTACGACAGTTATGTAAGAGCATTTATTCCGGTTTAATTTAAGATGGTTTTCACCACACCACCTGCGAAGTCTTTCTAAATTTTAGTTTCTTTTTTCTATAATCGTCAGTAAGTTGTTTAAAGAGCAATAAATATACAGTTGCGTGTTGTCTGCATGTTGGTAAAATTGAAGATACTGAAAACACTGTGGGAGATCCTGAATGTATACTGTAAATTTAATGGGTCCGAGAATCGGTCCTTCTGGTACTCCAGCCTTAATGATCATAGAATTGGAGATTTTTATACTTTCAAATGTGTCTAATTCTACCATTTGCAAACTATTTTTTTAATAGTATCTGAACCACTTCACCGCATTTGCGGATAAGCTGATATAGGTTAATTTGTCAAACAGCTTATTATGATCAATAGTGTAGATTGCGTTTGAAAAATCTAATAAAATAGAAAAATATATTTGGGAGTTATCTATGGCTTCATATGTATGGTCTGTTATGTCAAGAAGTGTAGTGCATATGCTGTGATGCGAACAAAAGCCTAATTGGTTTTTGTAATACAAGTTATTTGCATTTATGTATTCTGTAACTATAGGTATATATATATATATATATATATATATATATATATATATATATATATANTATATATATATATATATATATATATATATATATATATATATATAGATCACCTTCTCAAGGAATTCGGAAACGATGGGTAGGATGCTGATTGGTCTAAGGTTTTTGCGTTCTGTGGGTTGATTTGTCACATGGTTTCGCAATATTTTATAGTTTTTTCAAAGTCGACTTCTAGTTTTGTATTCCTGCATAATTTCTCTGTTCTTTCCCTCTCCTTAATTTTTGATAAAAATTTCCGATGCAATCCATTGATTACGGACGTTTTCCTTCCTTCTAGTTTCAAAATAGGCTTGCTTGTTAAATATATCTGTAAAAATTTAATTTACATTTTAAGTAATATACGAAATATGTCAATAATTTAACTTAGTTTCTACAGTTGATAATGGTGGAAATAAAAGGAAATTATATAATAGGCAAGTAAACTTTGGAGTACAGGGCTACACTCTTCAAAGACCAACGGTTTTTTTTATAAATGCAGCCGTGTGATATTGTATATCCGGTGAATTTTACGCTCATAAATCTGAGAGGGATGATCTCCATCAATTCCTAACAAAGCAGTTTTAAACGATAATTCTCTAACTTCTGGAATAGAGCCAGGAGTGGAGCGGAGAGATTTGGGCAGCTTTTAACATTGAGGTCTTGAGAGCAGATGAGGGTGAAGTGAGTTGAGTATAAAGCAGCGCCGTAATGCAATGGCGGGGGAAGCGGGAGATCCCCAAGAAGACCCTCCGACCAGCAGCATCGTCAGACACGATTCCCACATGTGGAAATCCTAGAGCAAACACACCGGGAATCGAACCCGGTTCACCTAGGTGAAAAGCCAGGAGCTCGTATTGACCGACACACCTCCCTCTTCATGGTAGGTCATTAGTAGTTTGGGACTATAACTGGTTATGGCTTGGAAGTCTTACTTTGTCTTCTTTTTTTGTATGAGGTGTATCCTTTCACCAAATGTAACATCAACATTTTCATGGGACCACCATGCATTAATCAAGTAACACACTAAAATTATAGATACCTATATACAGTATATTTGTTACTATTGCCCAAATGTTACTGCAATATCTATGAAATAAAAAATAAATAGATAAGAGTCGTTGTCAACGTTGGAACATATCAATACTGTTTATAATGCGATGTCGATATTACTGTTGATACAACAGTCCATGTTTCCGTTAAAAGGTAGGGATAGTCTTCCAAATATCGATTTAAAAAATGATTACTTACACTGAACCCTTGAGACCTTTCACTATGGGGCTGTACCAAATTACTGTACCTGAATTTTCTGCTTGTAATACGAGAATAGACTAATTTTTTTTTTGGCGGTGAGTGTTTTATGTTGGCGAATTACATTCGATGTGATGCCTTATGTTGGAAACAATATGTTATATGTTCCAGAATGCCAGCGAACCTGCCCGCAACCGTCTTGATCCTTCTGGCCTGCGGTGTGACCACAATGGCTGGAACAAAGTGCAAATGTGAGTTCAAGTTATTCATTTATTTATAACTAAACGTCTCACGGATAATATTTTTAAGAAGGCCAGGCACACTCTTTGGGAATAACTTTTGGCTAAATTGCATGTTCGAAACATTGGATTATGCCAACGGATGCGCGTTCCATCTTTCGAAGTAATCCTAAGTATGTTTGCCATGTAGGACTCCCTCTTATCTGCCAGTTATTTAAACTTGCAAAAATTGGGGGGCATTATAAGTCCAACCAAAAGTTGGATAATTTCACTTAACGCATTCTTCACAATGACCAGGAGTGAAATTTTCGTTCTTCACGTAACCGGGGTAGTCAGGTCTATACAAAACCAGCCTCAGTGCATACATACCGGCCCTGACTATGGCGGAAGCAGTGTCCACACTTCCGTTTTCAGTAGCACAGGCTGTGTAGGGCCCATACCGTCAATTACGAAGTTAGAACTAAAACTAATCAGTTATGGGCCAGGCGCTAAAATGCTTAGCGAGGAGTGATAATCTGCTTTTCATAAAAATATTTGTTTTTTTTTTCGACCAGGCTGTTCGACAAACGCGATTAAACGAAGTACAGCATTTTTCGGCCTATAAACTATAAAATGTTGCTTGCGTGTTAATGGATTCTAGTTATGGAACTTAGTAGTCATATACTTCACCTACATTATTCGAATGTGTCACACGATAATCGAATAACATACGAGCCAAATGTATCTTTCTTTTCACAATTAGTAAATTTTGCGTTATTGAATTCAATTGAATTTATAAGTGATAAAATTGTTGTTTCTTTAAAGATAGTATATGTTTTAAGTTAAGTGTCCACAGAAACGGACACGTAAAATGGAAAAAGCTGTCGAGGAAATGTTTTTTTTTAAAATTACTTTTGCCACTTCGTGGACGGAGTTTTGCTAGACAGTTAAACCAAATAAGTTTAAAATTATTTTAAAATATTCGGACGGTATTATGAAAAACATAGAGGTGACAATTTCCCTCTGAAAGGCAAGCGGCTGTAGCAATTTTTTAATTTTCCTTCCCTGGCCGTCGTCTCCTCCTCGCATAAAGGTGACCTACGAGTGACCTACTGACCCGACTGGCGTGTATGATTGCGATCTACCCAAGCCGCCGAATGAGCTGGTGCCGTTCTATGGCTCCCTCTCATTGCAAGGGCCCAAGTTTCAAAGATATGACATGCAGTTCTCTACGAAGCATACTTCAGTCTTNATGGCTCCCTCTCATTGCAAGGGCCCAAGTTTCAAAGATATGACATGCAGTTCTCTACGAAGCATACTTCAGTCTTATGCAGTACTTTTGCGTACTTAATAAACTAATTGCCCCTGGTAAAGACGACGTTTACGATATAAATTCATCTTGCAGCGCAACTGCTGACAGTACGGAAATTCTTCTAGAAATGTTTGTGCATGTCGCTTAAAATGGATGCACCGATCAGGTACTATGTGAATTCATGCAGAACTTTTAACGATTATGTTAACACACTTCGTAACTCTTCACACATCTTCCCAACTACAGATTGATCGCGGATCATTGTACACCTCTGACATTAAATTTTAGAAAATCTCTGATAATAGCTATACACATTTCAACGTAACTACTAACTAGAATACTTACAATAACGTTGGCAGGGAGCTTAGAAGTAACAAAGGAGTAAATGTCTAAAATGTATCTACGAAATGGTTTGTGTTTGTTTTGTACGTATTTAATTAAGATACTAGTAATATATTTACATTATTGAAAATGTCACGATGTCTGTAAAGTAACTTAAGGTGAAAAAAAAATTTTAAACTTGTATGGGAAGTACCTATAATGGACTGCAACAGAAACCAAGCAGAACTTTCAAGAGTAATCAACTAGCCGTGTGAAGCAACTGTAAACAGGAACTCGGTTCGGCAGGACACATGTTACGCACGTGGCATATGAGTTAGCGTATCGTTCTCATAACAGATTGTACAGCTCTCCCAGCTTGCAGCACGTCTAATGATGTCTATAAATTGCCAAGCAATGTGGACAGGGATTGAATCGCTGACANGCTCTCCCAGCTTGCAGCACGTCTAATGATGTCTATAAATTGCCAAGCAATGTGGACAGGGATTGAATCGCTGACAATGGCGTTACACGCACGTTGCTGCTATGTGAGATTGCACCGAAAAAATAATTTTCGTTAGTAGCGTATTTACAACATGGACGTGTATCATAACTACAGGTNTATGTGAGATTGCACCGAAAAAATAATTTTCGTTAGTAGCGTATTTACAACATGGACGTGTATCATAACTACAGGTACGTGAATTTTGCCAAGATAGTAGGATAAAGATGACTTTGGCACAACTGATTCATGAGTAGGATCCAGGATCCGTCTGCCATCTTAAAATACGTCACAAATTTTCCCGTTTTTCCTCCAAATTTCCCTTAAAAGTACTAAAAATCCCTAGAACTTCCCTCAAAATTTCTCTTTCTTCCTTTAAAATTTTTTGTTTTTCTCTCAATAAAGTCCATGCCCTAGGATATGCAAAAGCGAAACCCCGAAAAGTAATTTTCGACCCATTTGAAACATTTGGGGGCTCGCTTATTACCTGCAGGCCTCCACCCCCTCACCAAACCGCTGGCCAAGCTCACCTCACCGCCTTCTCATCGTCCCTTGAAATAATTATAAANGGCCTCCACCCCCTCACCAAACCGCTGGCCAAGCTCACCTCACCGCCTTCTCATCGTCCCTTGAAATAATTATAAGAAATCGCACATAAAATTTAGAAAATCGAAGAATATGTAACGTCAGCCTACACTACCCATCGCTCATCTCACCACNAAATCGCACATAAAATTTAGAAAATCGAAGAATATGTAACGTCAGCCTACACTACCCATCGCTCATCTCACCATCCTCACCTCCTCCCCTTTTCATCCCCACACCTAGAAATTGTTATAAAAAATAGCAAAATCTCTAGAAAAAATTCTTAAAAATCGAGTAACATATAACACAAGACACCCTTATGTTGGTAACCCCNCCCTCACCTCCTCCCCTTTTCATCCCCACACCTAGAAATTGTTATAACAAATAGCAAAATCTCTAGAAAAAATTCTTAAAAATCGAGTAACATATAACACAAGACACCCTTATGTTGGTAACCCCTCTAACGCCACCCCTCGCCCCCTCTCCCAGGCAACATTCTGCCAATTCTTATTTTGAAAAATCGGAAAAAAATTATATAGCTCCAGGAACTAATAACGTTAACCTCACACTCANCCTCTAACACCACCCCTCGCCCCCTCTCCCAGGCAACATTCTGCCAATTCTTATTTTGAAAAATCGGAAAAAAATTATATAGCTCCAGGAACTAATAACGTTAACCTCACACTCAAACAACCACATTCCACTCAGTCACAAAAATTCGAGAAAAACAGCAAAATAAAAAGAAAAATTGATACTTAAAATCGAAGAATACGTCACGTTAACACTCAACTCACCCCCTCTCAAACCACACCCTCTAGCAATTATAATAAAATCGAGAAAAATCGCAAAAAAGGGACAAACATGAGGAACATATGTTAACCCACTCCCCCTGCTCAACCCAATCACCCTAACAATCAACCCCTACTCCTACCTACCCACCTTTCAATCATAAAAAAAATCATGAAAATTGCAAAAAAAAAATTCTAAAAATCAAGGAAAATCTGACGTTGACGACCCCCGACCGCCATGTTGGTTGTTGATGACCTTGACATTAACCCCAATAACCTTGAAAACTAAAAATCTATAACAAATTGTAAAAATCGAAATGAACTAATAAAAGTTTAATAACTGTCTCCGGCACCCATGTTNAAAATTGTAAAAATCGAAATGAACTAATAAAAGTTTAATAACTGTCTCCGGCACCCATGTTGAATGTTGGTGGCCATAACCATGACACCAGTGATCTTAAACTAAAAAAAAAAATATGTAAAAAAATCGAATAAATTTAAAAAAAAAATCATCGAAAATATTACCTTCCTATTCAACAAACCAAGTCGTATGTGTGTGATACTGAGGGTTTCCATTCTCGTAAATATGGCAGAGCACAGCCACTCCCTAGCACGACAATCAGCAGCTGACTGAACCCCCAACTCTATATTTAATTGGCCCTNGACCCCCGACCGCCATGTTGGTTGTTGATGACCTTGACATTAACCCCAATAACCTTGAAAACTAAAAATCTATAACAAATTGTAAAAATCTAAATGAACTAATAAAAGTTTAATAACTGTCTCCGGCACCCATGTTGAATGTTGGTGGCCATAACCATAACACCAGTGATCTTAAACTAAAAAAAAAATATGTTAAAAAATCGAATAAATTTTAAAAAAATCATCGAAAATATTACCTTCCTATTCAACAAACCAAGTCGTATGTGTGTGATACTGAGGGTTTCCATTCTCGTAAAGATGGCAGAGCACAGCCACTCCCTAGCACGACAATCAGCAGCTGACTGAACCCCCAACTCTATATTTAATTGGCCCTNATGGCAGAGCACAGCCACTCCCTAGCACGACAATCAGCAGCTGACTGAACCCCCAACTCTATATTTAATTGGCCCTATAGCCGACCAATATTCCGACCCACAAAGCCTATTATTGACTTCACATAACACACATACCTCTCACACCCACCCACGCCCCAGGCCATCACACGTCTCGTCGCTCCACTTCCCTCGCTATTTACTTACCATAGATCAGCCACCATCCACATACATGCAAGCCACCAACCCACCATCCGACTCTAGTCCACCAATAACTCGCCGTAGCTCGTCCCCCGCACCACCCACACATGGTAGACATGGTAGACCATGCCTTGTATGCCTCTGATTCTATCATTAGCATTAACTATCTCATTATCATTGCTTGACGAATCAGCACCAACTGGTGCAGCAGGAGGTATTGGCAGCGACACTTGCTGGCTCTCAAAAGACGAATCCTTGCCGTTCTTGATGTGGTTATTCAAATTATCAACTTGCATAAACTCCATTGTCGTAATGCTTCATCATGCGAGTTCCCTCGTCATCTGCAAACATTTTATGTAGTGAATTAGCAGGTGGGTCAACACATACTGTCTTTGACACAAGTAAAGGCACGTTACCTTTATACATACTAGTGTGTCTCTTTAAAGTATCGCTTCTACCAAATATCGTACCACAGCTTGTACATGATAGTGATTTGGAGGTCGGCCCTTTTAAACATTGGCTTTTATCATGTTGATGAGTATGGCATCTTTTGCTGAAGATCTTTCCACTGTAGCAACACTGTTTTCCATGTAATTTTCCAGCATTGGGACAAGGTACTTTAATAGAGGTAGCTCTACAGTAGACTTCGTAGAATCATTGGCTTGCGCCTTCTTCACGAATAAAACCGAAGTACTTTCCACAGTGGCAACATGTGTNTAGACTTCGTAGAATCATTGGCTTGCGCCTTCTTCACGAATAAAACCGAAGTACTTTCCACAGTGGCAACATGTGTATATACTTGGCATAACTATTTAATTTACATATACTTACTAACACATTTCATCACTGAGGTTTAAGCATTTTTATGACTCCATTCAACCAGACAACTTATCTTGTTCATTGATCATGTTACGCTGCAGTTATATNGGTTTAAGCATTTTTATGACTCCATTCAACCAGACAACTTATCTTGTTCATTGATCATGTTACGCTGCAGTTATATCTTCAACAGTTTCTTCCAGATAAATTCTTCGCTCAGCTTGAACTTATGGTTACATTTAAAGCAGACAACAGACTACTGCTAGACCAACCCCTCACAAGTCTGACCCATAAAGGACCCCTAATTGACCCCTAAATGACCTCTAATAACTCCTAAATGAACCGTAAATGACCCTTTATGCTCAGGAAATGACCCCAAAATGACCCATAATGTCGCCAAGGTCTTGATTTTTTCTCGGGTTGTAAAATTTTCTAAAAAATTGCAATTATTTTTTATTTTAAATGTTATATATATTATTTGAGATGGTGGCTAAAGGTACAGATCTAGGCCAAGGTTGTTTGATGTCATGGATCCTGCTATTGTAAGTGGGGCAAGTTGATTTTCTCTGACTGTTCACATGTTTATATATACAAAATATAGTATTTTCCTCCTTCATCCCTAGCATAGATATCATTCGAGTTGACCAAATATCAAGGTCAAGGTCGCGTGGTATCACGGTTCGTGATATTGCGAACGGGGAATATGGATTTTCTCAGATTGTTAGCATGTTTTTTTCTTCATCAACAAAAGTAAATACATGTATATAATATTTAAAACAAAATAACTTTTACCTTGCTCCATATAACTGAATTCCTCTTGCAAAGGGAAGTGCATGTGTGACTCGGCTGGTCTGTCACCCTGGAACCTGGAATAACGATCTGCAGAATGAAAAGTTAAATTATGGCATTTCAGTGCAAACTCTGCCAGTGGTAGTTTACACGGAGTGATATTTGAAGAGACATTCTGAAACATGTGGCACTGGTTCTGTGCAAACAGAACGATTGCATGCTCCACAATCCGTTCCGCATGATCCGCACTCCGCTCCGCACTCGGCTCCGCACGCTCCGCAAACAACTTCGCATGCTCTACAATTAGGGGTGATTTAGGGATGATTTAGGGGTTATTTGTGGAGCAGGAGAGGTTATTTAGGGGTCATTTGCGGAGCAGAAGGGGTAATTTGAATATCAGGGAGGTCACTTTCGGAGCATAAGGCATCATTTAGGGGTAATTTGGGAAGCAAAAGGGGTCATTTTGGGGTCATTTGCAGAGCAGGAGAGGTCATTTAGGGGTCATTTGCGGATGAGAAAGGGTCTGTTGAAGTGTGAAATTTTAAGGGAAAAAACGGAAATTGTATTTTAGGTGTTTTTAAGGGGAAATAATCGAAATTTTTAGGGAAAACGGGAAAATCCGTTATGTCATATAAGATGGTGGACGGTTCCTCGACCCTACTCATGAATCAGTTGTGCCAAAGTCATTTTTATGCTACTACTTTCCACAATTGTTTATTCATCGGTTGCTGTCATTTTAAGCCTACTTTCCGAACGAAAGATAGGCTTATGCAATCACCTGAATGTCTGTCTGGAATGTATGTCCTCCTTAATAACTTTTAAACCTTCTAACCAAATTTCACCAAACGCGATTCACATATATAATTTAGTATGTATATCTGACTTTTGTAGTTTTAGGTCATGCCTGGTACTTATTTTCAAAATGGCAACAATGTAAAATTTTTGGGAAATGTGTTAGCTATTCCTTACATAGTGTGGTAGGTTTTAATCTGCTCAGTTACATCCTCATCCCTCGCGCTCTGTCCAATGTATTCCAGGAATTGTCAGTGACGTCATCTATCTCTTGTGACGTTGTTCAAGCTCGCATATACCTGGCGGGCAGTATATAGGCTTATACACAAGAGTTCTGCCAGAATATCGTGCACGTGATAAAATCGATTATTATAAACCAAAAAAATTTCGCGCATTCATTCGTGTCAGGCTAGAATTCAAAGAAATGAATTATTAACGACAGACTGCTTCCGGTGAGCGCCACCCGCATCTAACATTTCCGTTTCACCTTCATTACATATTCCTGAAAATATTCTCCCATTATAGAGGTAAAGCAGCAGATTTTTTTTTCTAAGTCCGATAGACAATTATTTTTTAATAGTTTCGGGTCTCGAACTCAGGGTGCAACACCATGTTTAACCGATGACTATGGTTTAAATATATATATTATGTGCGTTCAAGCACGTAAACAGACAGCAAATCACGTACAAAGTTCATTAAAAATTATCCGAAACTCGTGCGATTAATATAATTGCTAACATCTTATTCCATTCCGACTCCAGAACTATTCTTCTATAACTTTCGTTTGTCCTTCAATATATATTCCTTCCATCACAGAGTTAAAACAGGTGATTTTTTCTCAGTCCTGTAGAAAATTAATATTTTTATGGTTTCGGTCTCGAACTTACAACACTTCGAGATGCCTAATCGATGGGCATTGCTTCAATATTTTTATCGGATGCATGTGAGTACGTAATCAGTCAGAAATTCACCTACAAGTAAAGCTAGAAATTACCCAATGCAAATGTAGGTGTTCTATCTGTGGACCATATGTGTTATCCTTTATCATCTTTATTCTTGGTCCAAAATGTGTCGAACAGCCTACATTATATGTTTCATCCGCCATACATATACCGAATTTATTCCACCGATTTTTAATAAAGTGCCACTAAGGTGGTTCTTCCATGGAAAGCCAGAAGTAGTAATATTCTTATGAGGCTTTTTGCACAGGCGTCAGTTATTTGGACTCAAATTGACCCACCACGACGTCATAGGCGCGGCTTTGCTGTCGGTGGTCACGCTGGGGAGTCCTTGACGGCCTGGGCGGTCATGTTTTAACGTCATGGCGGACATCTTTGTTATCCTTGTCCCAAAACTAACACTTTACCGTGAACAGCCTATATTCGAAAACAGAGTTGTTTATTAAAAAGTAAAGATATGCCTCAGAATTATTTATTGTAAATATAAAATGAAATAGTAATAAATTTAGTAAATACTTTTATTTGAAGTGAAGTAATTTTTGGGGTACAGGGATGGAAGTTGTCATTATCTAACGTAAATTGCGCTTACCTCACCACTGTACCTATCACAAATCCACATAAAAGTGGACCCAAGTGTGCGTAATTTATCATATTAATATTACACAACGTAACTTTAAAATTAGTGTAGAAATAGTTCGTTTTGTTTGCAACAGATTAATGTATGTACTGATATTGCCCCATTTTTTGTCATTGCCGTCTCAGAGGCGGATCAAGACAGAGACTAAAATGTGATCCCCCCCCCCCC
>NQII01001249.1:85444-130532 GCA_002778355.1 Clitarchus hookeri
GACTGGGAAATAAAATATAATTGCTGACATACTAAATAATTAACACGATTTCATTATACTTGGAATGTACAAAATTTAAAACATTTAACATTTTTAAAACTAAATAAATTTTATTGGAAAATTGTGTTTCTTTTTATGAAATGGACCAGCAGTTTTATTGGTCGTTTTTAGTAAACCTTGCTTGTAAAAGGTCGTATAATTTAGGCCACAGAAAGGAAACTTCGTAATGGAAGGTTCGGTGTATAATATTTTATCAACGAATTTTTATAACAACATTTTAGTACAATATTTGTTTACTGTTTGTTCATATCACTAACAAAGTAAATACATTTTTTTAAATATATTTTTTCTTTTAATACAACAGTAATTATTATGACGGTTTCACTTAGCGAAGGTGCGATTTATTTGCGAAAAAATGCTCGCTGAAGGATCCAAAATCAAAATACCGCATGAATTTTTATTAAAAACAGACTCATGAATTTATGCCTTAAGGCTCCCGCCTACCTGGTGCTTGAACTGTGTTGCAGCGTGTTTTAAACACACTTTTTTTTCACGAAACTGTTATACGAGCGTTCAATGTGCTGATCTACGAAGTAACACACTTCATACGAGTGCTGTTGAGTACTTTAAAAATGTCACGCAAGCTAGAAACACCATTTAAGAGTTCTTCAAAACTGCTAAAAGCGACTTTTTCAAAGCATCGTATCTCAAAATAATACGCATCAGATACATACAAAACTATTCAAGGGGGCTGCAGTGAACCTTCCTACAGACTTTACAACAATAAAATAATAGGGTCACCACTTAATGTCCCATAGGTACATGCAGTGTGACTGTAACACTGCATGCCAGTTGAGAGCCTTGCGCTTAGCGGCGATGGCGGACTTGACGCGCGTGGCAATTCCGCCCTTATCGCTCCCGCGGTTCTCGGTCTCAAACGCCGAATAAAGCTGCAGGTAGTTGAGGGCCTTAAAACTAGAATAAGTTCTTTCTAGTAAAATATTTTACAGTGTTTGGCCAGAAGTTGGGGCTGTATTCGATAAACTTAAGCTCCACCCTCCTACTTCCTTTTAAAAAAAGTGCAGTATCCGGCGGTGATTGCAGTTGCAGTGTGTGGTGTTTGCAGACGGGGCGAAGGTGAGCCGGCTGCAGATGCGGGACGGCGCGGTGTCGTGGAGCGTGTCCAAGAGGCCGGCGACGTGCGTGGACCACTTGAGTGTGTGCTGGGGCGTCGTGGGGCAGCCGCTCTCCTGCACCACAGCCCCGCGCTCCGCCAGGAACCTCACCCTGGAGGGCCTGCAGCCCTGCCGCTGGCACAACGTGTCCGTGGTCGCCGTCGCCGACCGCGGTCTGCCCGCGCACGCCGTCTCGCTCCTGCACTTCGTCGTCGGCGCCGCTCATCCTCCACGTGAGTGTTTGTCTCATAGGCCTACGATGACGCAGGCCGATTATTCGTCTTCTGTGCATGTACCCAACTCTGACCTACCCAAAGCAACATAACTGTCAAAGTCACATGGTCAACAGCGATTAACGTATTGGTTTATATCTTAATTTTTAAACTACAAGCACTATTGTATTAATAAAGTACTCTTACCTATTTGAATTTAATCAAACTGCATTACAAATTGGTTAGAGGAAGTATACATAGGCTACATGTCAAAGCACTTGTTTACTAAACAGTATTCCAACCTCAAATCCAAACAACGCCGTTTTTACTAGTCGTGTTGGCAGAAAAGCAGTTCATTTTGGAGCATGGAGACGAGTTGTGGGCAGANAAACAACGCCGTTTTTACTAGTCGTGTTGGCAGAAAAGCAGTTCATTTTGGAGCATGGAGACGAGTTGTGGGCAGCTAGCAAGATCAGTATACCTCGTGTTTGGCCTATAATTTGCCTTCCTCTTCACAAGGATCGTTGTGACACAGTGGATAGATCGCTCGCCTTCCACCAGGGTGAGCNCCTATAATTTGCCTTCCTCTTCACAAGGATCGTTGTGACACAGTGGATAGATCGCTCGCCTTCCACCAGGGTGAGCCGGATTTGATCCCCGGCTTTTTGCACGTAGAACTGGCGCCGGACGATGCCGCTGGTCAGCGGATTTATGCAGGGATATCCCGTTTCCCCGCCCTTGCATTCCAACGTTGCTCCGTACTCACCTCGCTTCGACCTCATCGGTTCTCAAGACTCTGATGTTAAGAACCGCCCAAACATTTCCACTCCATTATTTCCCTCATCTTCACTTCTCATCTGCCGTAAAAGCGCATTCGGGAGGACCTGGGTACGGTTCCTGGTTCAGCCATCCTGGTTACTGTTTCCCATTGTTCCCCGAAATCATTCCAGCCGATATCTGAGGTCGTTTCTTCCTCGTTTCTACTTCTCTGAGAAGCTTTTTTCGTTGGCAATGATCTTGTGGCCCTACTTTGCTACCTCATCTGCCGCACTGTTACGCAGCTCTCGTCCGGGCTGGACCGTACAAGGAATATACAGCTTGTTTCACTCGCTCTCGAGCTCCCTGATGTTTGCTCATTGAATAGGAGACATTGCAGATGGTTTCCGGCCCCTTTAACTGTGCAACGAATTATAACTAGCACGCTTTTACGGACTCTGTTTGCCAGTACGTGCGGAAGATTAACACCCGCTGCTTCACTGAGTACATGAAGTTAGGCTTCTCAGCCTTCATATTTTGTATTTTTACGTAGCGCTCTTAGCCACCAGGCCCTTCCGTCGCTACGACCACCCAATCGTAGGGGGGGGGGGAAGGATCATAACCTCTCATCGCAGATGTCCCAGCTTAGCACCTGGGTTGACCAGATCCAAAGCCCCGACCTCATTCACGAGTACAGCCATAAACGGCCTACCACAAGGCTCTGGGACCCTCGTACTCAGATACCAAGCGTGTGGTCTGGCTAGGGTTCTATCCATACCCCTAGTTTCTCTCCAGGACACAACCGGAGCTGATTGCCGCTCATCGCTCGGTCTTTATTTAAAAGGGGGAATCACTCCAGACCTCCTCCAGCATGCGGAGTTAACCACTGCCAGCACAAGTCCAACCTCAATGTGATCGGAACGCCAGAGAGACCATCTGGTGGGGCCGAACCGATCAGCGCGTGCTCCCACTTATTTTTCATAGTACTAGTGGCGTTTCAATGACCGATCGCTCAACCTATGGCGAACACCAGTCGAACAGAGACAGCCACTTCCACCCCTTCTACACCACGGGGTAAGCCCAGCCCACCCCTCAAGCATACTCCCGTTACAGGACGGTCGCCAGCCCAGTAATCCCACCACTGAACTGCCTAGCAGAAGACAGAAGGTGAGCGACGAGCGTGGAGTGGGAGACGCCCCGGACCCATCCTGGCACACAGGACTGGGAAAAGCCAGCCCTGCGCTGAAATGGAAGATCACTGAGTGCAGAATTATACTGTACCGGTACTAACACGAACCCACTGTCAGGCGCGTCAGAACAGCAGGGGCAGGAAGTCAGGCTGAACGCACATGGCTCTGCATTTAAATGCTGAAACGTCCAGACACACGCACATGCCCGATCAAGTACTGGAGAGGCCGTGCGCCACCTCCAATGACGTGACCGTGCTTGGCATACACCAAGGTATGTACGTAGTACATTGCATTACAGTATCATCAATAGTTTGTCATTTATGAGTGGAAATGAGGGACTGAGAGTGAATGAAACATTGTGTAGATAAGGGCGCCTGTTTTTCGCGAAAAAGTGGGTGGGTAGGTAGGGCCTAAAGTCTTATCGAGTGCAAGTATTTTACCAGAGCGATGTACAATAACATGCTAAAAGTAATGGAGTAGCATTACGTACAACGTAAAGTTAATAGTCCGGGCGCTACCGTACCATTACGTTTTGGAAGTGCGTAAACCTGTATCAGTTGTGCTCTGACATCGTGAGAGTGGGTGTTTGCTAGTCATGGCATTTCATTGCAGCCCTTCATGGACTTTATGTACCCCCACAATGATGGGATATTCNCATTGCAGCCCTTCATGGACTTTATGTACCCCCACAATGATGGGATATTCTAGCAGAATAATGCACCGTGTGATGTGCCCAATGTGTCCGAATTAGGTTCGAAGAGCATTCTGGAGAATTACAGCGACTGCTGTGGTCACCTCGTTCACCCAATATGAACCCTATCGAGCATTTGTGGGACGTAGTTGGGGGATGGGGTTTCACTCACACCCAAGATCTTGCACCTACCAATAGCAGGGAGCTGTGGGTAGTTATCCAGACGGCATGGGTCAATTTCTTTCCACATTTGTTCCGTCCACTTGTGGAGTAGTTGCCACGACGAGTTGTTGCACTTTACTGGGATAGAGGAGTGCTTATACGATACTCTAAGCTCCTATCCAATTACTTGTGGTATGTCAGTATATTTTCGCTGAGATTTTTGACACCGTAATTTTTTTTTATGTTATCCTGGCGCAAGATAGTATTTCAAATAAATGCACCAATGTTGCAAAGTTGACACATGACGCTATTTAGGGTGGTTGCTTTTTTATTTTTAGTTTTTATAAGTTTTGATTTCCAAAAATCTGTAGAATTCAGTTGACGTATTTGGAGTTAATTAATGCCACACGCCCTCAGAATACAACTAAGATATGTTAACTGTACAGAATTTTTGATAAAAATACGGGTTGTTGAAAACCGAAATGTAAACAAACGTTACGTCAGTGTTTCATCTCGTTATTTTGTCAGTATTGATGAAAAATTGGCACTCAGTGTCCGGGACGTTCGCACAAGGAAAAAGTAAATTTACCTCAACTTTAGTTTGTGTGGTAGACTCTTCCTGCATGATTGTTGTCCGTAGACTGATCACGAATTTATGTGACTCGCGGCTAATTAACTAATTTTTAAAACGCCCTCTGAAAAACATTTCGATCTACAGCTGTGTGTATTATAGCGCAAATACTAACCGTGGTCCATAAAGTAATATTGGCAGCGAGTTGAGGAAAGTATAGGCTGTTCACGGTAAAGTGAGCAGTTTTGAGGCCCCAATTACTTTTTTCCTATCAGCCATGTTTTATCCTTCCGCCACTTTTTAAAATAAATATTGCCATGTAAGTAATAAACATAGTGTATATATTTCACCGGATTAGAATGTTAACATCTAAGGCTACAATAAAATATATTATTGACTATTATTCCAAATGAGAGGGTTTTCAAAAGTGTNTCTAAGGCTACAATAAAATATATTATTGACTATTATTCCAAATGAGAGGGTTTTCAAAAGTGTTCACTTTACCGTGAACTGCCTATACTTTCCTCAACTCACTGCCAAGATTACTTCATGGACCTATTTGTGTTTCTTACAATCTTATTGAGTGTGTCACGTTTCAACTGTTGAGCAATGATGTTGATTTATATTGGTTCTAGTCATATTATTACAACAGTTAGCATGATCGTAACATATAAGTTAAATTTATAATGTTTATTAGCAGTTCCCTTTGTGTGACTTGATGGGTGCATGAANGTTGCACTTTACTGGGATAGAGGAGTGCTTATACGATACTCTAAGCTCCTATCCAATTACTTGTGGTATGTCAGTGTATTTTCGCTGAGATTTTTGACACCGTAATTTTTTTTATGTTATCCTGGCGCAAGATAGTATTCCAAATAAATGCACCAATGTTGCAAAGTTGACACATGACGCTATTTAGGGTGTTTGCTTTTTTATTTTTAGTTTTTATAAGTTTTGATTTCCAAAAATCTGTAGAATTCAGTTGACGTATTTGGAGTTAATTAATGCCACACGCCCTCAGAATACAACTAAGATATGTTAACTGTACAGAATTTTTGATAAAAATACGGGTTGTTGAAAACCGAAATGTAAACAAACGTTACGTCAGTGTTTCATCTCGTTATTTTGTCAGTATTGATGAAAAATTGGCACTCAGTGTCCGGGACGTTCGCACAAGGAAAAAGTAAATTTACCTCAACTTTAGTTTGTGTGGTAGACTCTTCCTGCATGATTGTTGTCCGTAGACTGATCACGAATTTATGTGACTCGCGGCTAATTAACTAATTTTTAAAACGCCCTCTGAAAAACATTTCGATCTACAGCTGTGTGTATTATAGCGCAAATACTAACCGTGGTCCATAAAGTAATATTGGCAGCGAGTTGAGGGAAGTATAGGCTGTTCACGGTAAAGTGAGCAGTTTTGAGGCCCCAATTACTTTTTTCCTATCAGCCATGTTTTATCCTTCCGCCACTTTTTAAAATAAATATTGCCATGTAAGTAATAAACATAGTGCATATATTTCACCGGAGTNATTATTCCAAATGAGAGGGTTTTCAAAAGTGTTCACTTTACCGTGAACTGCCTATACTTTCCTCAACTCACTGCCAAGATTACTTCATGGACCTATTTGTGTTTCTTACAATCTTATTGAGTGTGTCACGTTTCAACTGTTGAGCAATGATGTTGATTTATATTGGTTCTAGTCATATTATTACAACAGTTAGCATGATCGTAACATATAAGTTAAATTTATAATGTTTATTAGCAGTTCCCTTTGTGTGACTTGATGGGTGCATGAGTACAAGTAACTAAGTAAACGACAACCTTAACTTTTATAAATGAAGGGAAGAATAGACAAATGACTGAAATAAGAAGATTTGCAGGGTTTTCAATAGTAGTCGGATAATCCTGAAACAGCTATATGTCGATAACTCTTACTGTGTGTTTCGTAAAATTATTGGGGACTTAGATATTTCTGAAGTTTCGCTGTTTCCTACCGAAAAAAAAACATAAACATGTTAATACTATGCCTTTAATTTGTGCAATAGTTATGAAGGATCATTGCGATAGTGATGCACGTATGAGTAGAAAATCCCATTCAGTTGTATTGTCAGAAATAAATTACATTTGATATGAGGTAAGTATTCGGGATCCACGAAATAATTCTTTTTTCAAAATGGTCAAAGTGTAAGATTTTTCGTTTGTTCGGCTAGGGGCTGGCAGGTTCGTGTACAGCCGGAACTGCTTCTAATTAGTTGCAAGGCCTGCTGCTGTATGCTCACAACTGTACCTGTGAGTCTCCTGATTCGGACAACAGTCGTTGAATAGTTCTTCCACGCCCAACATCACATTTTGAGTGCTTATGGTACCTTACCTCTTGACCTAAATTGTCATAGTATCACATCTTCACAAAAGTTGAAATTATATATATTTTTAATGTACATTCGTACTTGCAAGTGTGTGTCGACGTTAGTCCGTTTTGCCTGCGCAATTTGTGATGATATTGCATTGTATACGAAGTGCATCTCGAATGTACAGTTATGAGAAAGCAACCAGTTGTCGCCGAGTTGTATAAATTGGCTTGATAGCGGACTGGAGCCGTTTTACAGGGAACTTGGCGACATTTTATTTTTAGGAGTGGAGATTTAACTGGAGTATTGTGGCATGGTTCATGTGTAGAGTTCCTACCATTCNCAATTTGTGATGATATTGCATTGTATACGAAGTGCATCTCGAATGTACAGTTATGAGAAAGCAACCAGTTGTCGCTGAGTTGTATAAATTGGCTTGATAGCGGACTGGAGCCGTTTTACAGGGAACTTTGCGACATTTTATTTTTAGGAGTGGAGATTTAACTGGAGTATTGTGGCATGGTTCATGTGTAGAGTTCCTACCATTCNGCGACATTTTATTTTTAGGAGTGGAGATTTAACTGGAGTATTGTGGCATGGTTCATGTGTAGAGTTCCTACCATTCCATGTTATATTTCATCATTATGTTAGATTTAACAGTCTTCTGCATATTTGGGAACCGGTCAACTATACCTTAGCTGCCATTTATTTTAGGGTGGCAATTCCTTCATTGTCTTAGTCACACGGAATTCAGGCACTCGAGTGATAACTATTTGTCATTCGTTCAACGTTCAGTAAAATAATATCAATAAATAAACACCTGGCTAACAAGGGAACTTAAAAAAGCGAACCACTGTTGGAGCAGCGATCAAGACTTTGATCGGCGTAATATTTTATACGTAGAGGAAAGGATACAAATACGGAATAGTGCTGTAATATGGGATACCACGATATCTCATCAAGTAGGTGCTGCTCTCTCTCTCTCTCTCTCTCTCTTGGTAGCGCTGTGAAACACGACGGCTGAAGCAGCGCTGCACGTGAGAGAACGTGCAACCACTCCCCGAGCTCCGTTTTTGTTGTGCAATGCTATTTTTATTTCTCAAGGTTTTGAAACTTTGACAGGTATGTACGTATTATTTACTTACAATGGTATTGGAAATATTCAGGACGTGCGCAATGATGGAGCTTAAATAACACGAATAAGTCGTGCTGTACATGTTATAGTTTTTTTTATACAAGCGCAGTTAGACCACTTTGTGTCAGCAAGTATTTCACAATAGCTAGGTNTGTACATGTTATAGTTTTTTTTATACAAGCGCAGTTAGACCACTTTGTGTCAGCAAGTATTTCACAATAGCTAGGTGACTAATATGGAATACTAGTAGGGTTTAAACATGGACTACTATTCCATATTTGTGATATGATGTTCACATTTATTTTTGTGCAGATATGGCGCGTGATAATCGGAAAAAGAGANTACTATTCCATATTTGTGATATGATGTTCACATTTATTTTTGTGCAGATATGGCGCGTGATAATCGGAAAAAGAGAAGGAGAAAAGAAAGTAGTGGGATGCAGCATCCATGGAAATGGCTGTATCCCAGGTGAGAGAAAATAAAATAGGTTACTTAAAGGCCGCAAAAGTTTTCTGTGTTCCACGTACTACATTGTTTAGGCTTGCCCGGATAGCTCTCTCTTCTAAGCTGGCCTGCCAAACAAAGCTCGGTAGAAAAATGGTCCTACCCGCGGAATGTGAAAAGCAGCTCGTAGAATATCTGATATTTATGGAGAATAAATTCCTTGGCCTAATGAGGGAAGATGTTGGAAACATGGCTTACCAAATTGCTAAAACTAACAACATTGGTAATTCTTAAGTGACACAAGCACATGTTATCATTCCGTAAACTGACTGCAACGTCGTTTCACAGAACTGTGGGATTTAACAGGGAAAATATTATGGCTGTTTTCACCCTTTCGGAGTCAGAAATGAATAAGCACAAATACCCCGCTAACAGGGTCTACAATGTAGGCGAAACAGGTTTGACTGTTGTCCAAAGTAAAAATCCCACAGGTTCGCGCACTGAAAGGAAAACAGCAAGTAGCATCCATCATTTCAGCTGAGCGAAGCTCTCTCATAACTGTGGTGGCATGCATTAGTGCAGGCGGAGAATATGTACCTCCAATGTTGGTATTTCCTAGAAAGAATATGAGTCCTCACCTCATGAGAGGAGCTCCTCCGGGGGCCATTGGTATTTATCATCCATCTGGCTGGATACAGACAGATTTGTTTACCCAGTGGTTCAGTCATTTCTTGGAAAAAGTCAAGCGTACTGCCGAATCACCTGTTTTACTTATCCTAGATGGCCACTACAGACATTCCAGAAACCTAGACGTCCTCAACAAGGCTAGGACAATTCATGTTGGCATTGTGTGTCTTCCTCCTCATTCGTCACACAAGCTGCAACCATTGGATNCAACAAGGCTAGGACAATTCATGTTGGCATTGTGTGTCTTCCTCCTCATTCGTCACACAAGCTGCAACCATTGGATAAGTCGTGTATGAGTCCTCTTAAACAATATTATAGTGAAGAAGTGCGGCTGTGAATGCAATCATACACCCGCCCTCTTACCAATTTCGACATAGCTGAGTTATTTGGCAAAGCTTACCTCAAACTACAAACAGGTGAAATCGCAGTAAATGGATTCAGAGGCACTGGCATTTATCCAGTAAATCCCAACATATNCTCAAACTACAAACAGGTGAAATCGCAGTAAATGGATTCAGAGGCACTGGCATTTATCCAGTAAATCCCAACATATTTCCTGACAATGTATTCCTAGCGCCAGACGACGCAGACATATCTTCTATTGCAGTTACAGGGGCTACTTCTGATCTTGACATTGTCCACTCGTCCAGGGCTAGGTGTAGGTCTACTGATCCCTCTAACTGTTCTGCTGGTTTGCCAGAAAATATACCTACTGATTCATCAAACTTTTCAGCTGCTTCACCGATGGCTGCTGGTCCATCAAACTCTTCAGCTAGTTCGCGAATGGCTTGTGTAGCCCCATGGGATATTTCTTCAATTCCCAAACTTGCAAAAAGAAAGGGCACGCGAGGTAGAAAAGCTGTTACAGCAGCTGTCTTAACGTCTTCGCCTTACAAGAAACGCTAGAAGAATTCATAGAACAGAACAAATATGGGAAGATATTAAGAGGAAAGTGTAGACCTAGAACTACACCTATACCTAGGTTTAGTAATAACCAGACTACGACAAAGAGAGTCGCCAGAAAGTCTATGCACTCTATGTCTCTCCCTGATGCTAATGACTCATCAGAAAACACTGGTGAAAATATTATCATTAGAGATTATTCATCTGGTCTAAGTATTCCTGATGTGTCAGTGCCAGGACATGAAGATGCAAAGTGCCTTTTCTGCAGNGAGATTATTCATCTGGTCTAAGTATTCCTGATGTGTCAGTGCCAGGACATGAAGATGCAAAGTGCCTTTTCTGCAATGGAAGATTCTCTGATGATGTGCGTGGAGAAGAGTGTATTATGTGTGTGTTGTGTGAAATGTGGTCACATGTGAACTGTGCTGCTCATGAAGGTGGACATTATGTTTGTAATTACTGCGAGTAATGTTGACCAAAGCAATTCTTGACTTTTCAGTACAGACTACGTAAATTACATAGACATATTGGATGTAATATTAATATATGTAATATTATATTACTTGCATAACTCTGTAGGGTAACTTGCAAGACATGTAATATTTAATTACATTTCAAATCTATTTTGAATTTAGTTAGTGGTATTAAATATTAGCGACCCTTTTCTGCAGGCACAAAAATGTCATTTTTAACGTAAACATTTTTTTCATAAAATTGTGATATGATGTGCTGCTACAATTTCTCAGATTTGTGCCTAAATGTTTCAGGTTTATTCCATTTTTTCTTATTGCTCTACTGTAATAGGGGCAGTAGCTATAACCAAAAANTCTACTGTAATAGGGGCAGTAGCTATAACCAAAAAAACAAAACTGTATTCCATATTTCTTTCGCTTCCTGTACACTCTTTAATCAACAAAGAGTCATTTAATATGCTGCTTCGGACTAAAATGTCAATATAATGGANGTGATATGATGTGCTGCTACAATTTCTCAGATTTGTGCCTAAATGTTTCAGGTTTATTCCATTTTTTCTTATTGCCCTACTGTAATAGGGGCAGTAGCTATAACCAAAAAAACAAAACTGTATTCCATATTTCTATCGCTTCCTGTACACTCTTTAATCAACAAAGAGTCATTTAATATGCTGCTTCGGACTAAAATGTCAATATAATGGANTCGCTTCCTGTACACTCTTTAATCAACAAAGAGTCATTTAATATGCTGCTTCGGACTAAAATGTCAATATAATGGAGCCACTGACTCGGAGTAGTGTAATTCTCTGTACTTCAGGGCGAATCACCATTAGTTTGATAATATTCAAGAAATTTAATAATCAGTAAGCCGACAATGATTTGCAGTGCAAAACATATCAGTGGTATCACTAATTATGTGCCATTTCGACTGTTTCAGGTTGAGAACAAAATTAGTTTAGGTTCGTTTTGTAAACCGTACATCTGTCAGCTTACCGTCATAGAGCAACAATGTTATAAACAATATTTTAAAATTTTCAAAATGGTTAAATTACAGTTGGAATAATCTTAGGAATTCTGAGATATTACAGAGGTCTGGAGTAAACGAAAATATGTGAACAAGCGCTGATCTGGTTTCCGCTACTTCGCAGCGGCCAATTTACCAATGAAAGCCGGCCTCTTCACAAGTGCGCTTGTAGATTGGAATCTCGCTGTCTTACGACACGGACTAAGACAGTCTTCGGTGAACGGCTGCTGTAGTTCCATCACGGAATAGCTAAGTAGAATTTAAATTGCCGCATGTCTCCGAGCTCCGAATGCAAGCTTCGAGAAAAATTTAATTTCACCGTAGCCCCCATCCACTAGTCAGCGCCCAGAGACGATTCAGCCGGACGCCAACTGACGTGGTTGCGATAGTGTTGTGGTCAGATAACTCGCCCTACACCACGGGAACAGGGTTCACTTCCAAGCGGCGTCAAACCGGCAGTTTCACACTGGGAAACGTGGTGGATGTTGCCGTGGACCGATGTTTCTTCTCGAGGTACTCCCGCTCTTACCTGCCATTACATTATATTTCTGCTCAATCACCTTTTTTAAGCCCCATAAATGCTAAAGGCCTTCTTTGATTCATCCATTTTTCGCCATAAGTTCAAATTCAAAATGTTAACGATATATATATTTTTTGCACGAAGCAACATTAATAATAGGTTTTGAAGCTTTATCGAATGGTTACTGCTTTCCTGAAATAATTGATTGAAACTAGTAACTTGCGGAAATAGACGAGTGAGTTTTTGAAATGTTTTCTTGTGGACGATTATGGAAACAATACTATCAATATTAAGTAAGCAATAGTGAATGTATAAACTGTACAAAACTACAAAGCACTGCCTTATATCGTGCCGAGCCGTAAAACATAACACAAAATATGTAATGCAGGGCGTGGCGAAAATACCACAAATCCAATTAGGTTGTTGTTGNGAGCCGTAAAACATAACACAAAATATGTAATGCAGGGCGTGGCGAAAATACCACAAATCCAATTAGGTTGTTGTTGGGCCCGTTTAAGCGTGTTCCAAATCTCTCATGTCAGCCGAACCGATAGGTTTGTGTCATCCTCCTGGGCAGAGAGACACAACCATGTAATTTTATAAGATGGGACCAAGCTTACACTCCGTAGTCCTCTACGTATTCGAGCGTAGGCCACTTATTTATTGGCTGCTACCACATTTAATAGGTACTGTCAATTTTGTTAACTTAGTTTTTTCTAGTTCATGGCCCTCCGGAACTTCTATTATACAAACTTATTTTTGTTATTATTTAAAAAAATGATTTTAATTTCAAAATCTTAATTTTAACATTTTTTTTCTTATTTTTATTCTATCTTGTTTAGTGATTGGAAAGCCAAGTATCTACATTTAAAATAATTTATAATCACAAATTCATATTATGTATAATACAATTGTGTCTAGGAACCCGATAAGAGTTCTTTACGGNAAAATAATTTATAATCACAAATTCATATTATGTATAATACAATTGTGTCTAGGAACCCGATAAGAGTTCTTTACGGACGGCGATCTTTATTAAAATGTTAGCAATTACACCACATAAAAATTCATTACATTTAAATATTCAAATAAACTTCATTACATCTAAATGCCACTATACATCGCAATACAAAAATTAAAAAAAAAAGTTTTTATATTCTACTTTGGTGCTAAATAATAATGAGATATTATATAGTCTCTGCTTATAGGCTTTCCAACGTCTCCACTTTTTTCATCAGTATACCCTACTGCGTGGCTATCCTTTTAGGGGGATGGGTGGAGTGGAGTGGAGATATTTGGATGGCTCTTAACAATGAGGTCTTGAGTGCCGATGAGGGTGAAATGAGGTGAGTATATAGTAGCGCCAGAATTCAAGGGCGTGCTAAACGTGAGATCCCCGAGAAAACCCGTCGACCAGCGGCATCTGCCGGCACGATTCCCACATACCAAAATCCGGGAGTGACCCCACCGGAAATAGAACCCCGTTCGCCTAGGTGGGAGGAGAGCAGTCTAAACACTACACAACCGCGGGCTCGCAAGGTGATAGATGGAAGCTAACCAGGATGCCGTTTACACAGAACTAACCTAACATGTACAAATTAAAAGACTAAGACATGAGTGTCTCATCGTGATTCAAACCCGCGACCTTGTGGTCTCGAAAGCACCTTAAGAAGTGGCTTAGTCACCCACAACCCTCGATCCACAGGCAGCCCACAGGCGAACAGGGACTGTCATGAGCAGCACCACGCCTCGTGGCTCCTGTGAAGTCTCTTGCTCGGTGCGTACTACTGCGAGTGGGAGTACAAGCTGCTCTGATGCCGGGGTAGGCTGGGACGGCGGAGGCGAGAGACGAGGCTCCCATTATCTCGGTGTCAGGCTTGCGCGTGCCGCACGGTGCCCGGAACCATCTCCCCACGCTCGACACGTCCTTTAATCCGTGACACGGCCTCGTGGGCGGTGCGGCGGCCGTTAATTCACTGCCTGCCCCGTCCCCGCCCCCTCCCTGATGTAGTATGAGTCTCTTCAAGGAACACACTCACACTACTAACCAAGTGTCTTTTGTCGTTCATCGTTAAGGCTGCCACCTACGTAAATTCCCAACGGTCAGCAGAGCTTCACAAAAAAAAAAGTGTTACTGAAAAACTGATTAGTAGACCCAAAAATTTCGGAGATTCATTTGGTAACTACTTAGACACCACAGTCCTTACTGCACTCGGGACTCATTTCGGGGGGCACGGTGATGTAGTGGTTAGATTACTCGCCTCCCACCTACGCTAACCGGGTTCGATTCCCGGTGGGGCCACTCCCGGATTATCGTACCGGACGATGTCTCTGGTCAGTTGATTTTCTCAGGGATGTTAAGTTTCCCCCACTCTTCCATTCCAACTCTGCTCCATACTCGCCTCGCTTCAACCCTCATCGGCTCTCAAGACCTCGATGTTAAGAGTAACCCAAATCTCTTCACTCACTCTCTCGAGCCTCAGTTAGTTGTTCATTGGGCGCTGCTTCATTTAACCCTAGACAAGGTATCACGGGATTCGGTCCTTGTTTTCGTGGCAAGTTTGTTATTTATTGGCCATAGTAGACCCGGGCATGCCTAACAAACTGTGGTCCATATAATTTAATTTTAACTTGACTTTGAATAAACTCGCGGAATTTCCGAGTCCCTGCTGATTTTTTCTATAGAGAAATCCACTTACCATTGGTATTTAAGAAACTTGCAATGCTTAATTTTTTCATGTATGGGACGGTTTTATACTTTGCACGAGGTTACCCCAACCCACGTATTAGGCTGACGCTGTTTATTGCGACCTTTTGCCCTCACAGTCGAAACATACCGCTGTGGTCTCCCTGTCCTATCGAAANAGGCTGACGCTGTTTATTGCGACCTTTTGCCCTCACAGTCGAAACATACCGCTGTGGTCTCCCTGTCCTATCGAAACCGTCGAGTTGCAACCCTCATTGGCGGTTGGATCGAAACCTCGTACGTCTGACATTTTTTTGAGCTACTTGCAGTGAGTACTGCATGCATGGGTGAGTGTTCTGCATGCTGTACATCGGAATGGCCCTTGGGGGGCCGGGTTGGGGCTGGGCTGTGGGTCCGGCAACCAGCCTGTAAAGGGTGTAAGGTGAAGGGACCAGGTGCCCTGAAAACCAGATTGTGGTCCGGTCTGCGTGTGTAGGGGGGGAACTAGGTCCTGGCAACTTGATTGAGCTGACGTGACTATTGGAATGTCTGCTCTTGTCGGCCCATCCCCCGGCTCAAGCTCTAGCAGTAAGTGACCGGCGTAAGTGTAAGAGTAAGCTGGTGTGCGGTGCTCTTTTTGGCTTCGGTCGACTGGGTGCCCATGCCGGTGAGCTCCGGTGGGGCCCGCTCATTGGTGATTGGGCGTTCCCCTGCTGCTGTGAAGGCTGCCGACTCAACTCCTTAAATGGAGCAGTGATGCGAATATATAGCCTAGCACTGCTCAAGTCCATCTCCACCTCCTCGCGGTAAGGGCTGGTAACATGGTGGCCACACCATGGCTAACGGAGTGAGGGCGACTGAAGGCGGTAACGGCCTGTCTGTGCACAGATAATCAGTTACGGCGAGGTTATGTGCAGTCTCCAGTGACTGTATATATTCTTCACCTTGCGGTGAAGACCCGCGAACCGAATTGCACATCCCCCAGCTGAGGCTCGAACTGACAACTCGGGCTGATCTCGGGGTGGCTGAGCTCTAGTGAAGGAATTGTCTGGCGTCCTGGAAGGGCTGGGTCTCCCTGGCTGATAACTCAAGCGTGCATGTCTGAAAATTGTGGGTACTCAGGGGATCAGTGTGAAAGCNGGCTGGGTCTCCCTGGCTGATAACTCAAGCGTGCATGTCTGAAAATTGTGGGTACTCAGGGGATCAGTGTGAAAGGCCCGGCTTAGGCCGTACTGATCGCGGGTCGGACTCTGGGTGGCATTGGTTGCACCTTCTGCTTAGAAGGAGATCTGGAGGTGTGTGTTTGCCTGGAGGGCTGAGTCTGTTGTGCCGGAAAAAGTCGGTAGCAGCTGCCGTGGAACGTAAGCGTGCCGACCTGCCACAGNTGACGGTCTTGTCCGCCTAGTAAGAGGACTCGTTTACAAAGCGGGTTTTGTAGAGTGAGGATAGCACTCGGCCCCATCAAGGTGGCACGTAAGGATTCAACTCCTTACGCTGCTGTTGACAGGTGAGGTGGAACCGCCCTCGGGTGGAGAACCTCCACCCACTGCGATCGGAAAGAGCGTATTCTCTTTCTATTGAGAGCATTCAACTGCTCCCAATTAATGAGCTCTGTTCAAGCTCACTAGACATGTTCTGGACACAAATGCCTGGTCGAGTGCACTTCCACGTCATGATACCTGACGTGATCTGTTGTGACAGCAGTTACTGGGAAATCCTGAGGCCGAGGTGCACTCTATAACTACGCTCAGAAAGATGTCCCTTGTAATACCATAGTGGCTCAGGTACAAGGGGGAGCGAATCGAACTGCTGCTTGAGATTGCAGAAAACATGTACATCGGAATACAGTCATGTGTGTCAACACCAGTGCTCCTAGCAGCCGCCATCGGTAATTCAAACGATGTTGGCGTCACCCTGACAGGTGAAATGGGAAACGAAGATGGCTGAAGACCACAGCGACCCTAGCGGACGATAGTCGTACACTCTAGTGGTCGACTGGAGAAACTAAGATGGCGAGAGCATATGTGTGTGTTGCTCAGACTAGACAAATTCTGGTAATTTTATTTCTAGTGAAGTAATTTATACATTTTACCTTTATTTTACAGACTTGACATAAAAAGAATACATAATAATATTTGACACACGCTCAACTTATTCTTAATTCGAACAATCCCTACTGTGAGCATTCAAGACACACTTATTCACATATATCACACGATGGCAAATAAGCAGTTACTATATTTTTTTACATTTGGCACTGTTGTGGTTAGCGAATGCCTTGCCGCAATACGTGCACTCGCTTCCCGATGAACGACAAACAATTCCTTTGCACTTCTTGTCGTGTCTACATAAGTCGCCGCTGCGGGTAAACACAGCATCGCAGTTCTCACAGTGGAACGCCTTGTATGCTGAACTGAACACGCAATGGCTACTTTCATGTCGGCGTGCAGTACAACTCGTACTAAAAGTTTTTTCACAATAGTAGCATTGATAATGTAATGCTTGTAGCGACTCTTCAGGGCCCTTGCTGTTGACGATGATGATGGTGTTACAGATGGTAAGTCTTCAACCACTGATTCCGTCTTCATATTTTAACAGGGTACGATCTGCTTTCCACCACCACCACCACCACCACCACGCTCGCCGACGAAACGACATCTGTTTTTACATTATGATCGCTTGTATACTGTTCACACTGCATGGTAGTTTGCATCGGTCGTCTCGGGTTGCCTTAGTAGATGACTGCTGGTAGTGTGGTGCAAGTGTCAGCATGGTTGTTGGACGGAAATATGTTGCCTTATCAGGACGATCACTATCTAGCCTGCAAAGTTGAAAATTCGACCACTCAACTTCTTTATGCTTGTTCATCTTTCCGTTTTGAGGGGCCTTGTCTTTCTTTTGATGCTACTGCTCTCTCCCGATATGCCTTACACCAGCTCCTGCAATGTGGGGTGAATGTAACGGTAGCACTACTTTGAAAACACACTAGGCATGGGAGACAGTCAATAATCTCTTCATCCTGTTGCAGATAGACAGGTAAGTGTTTGTAGACAGATTTTATTTCATGTTGTGCATATGCGAGAAGTAATTATTTAGGCAGGTATGCAAGGCCAGTATCTTTGTCGAGTGCTGCAAGTTATTTAATATTTCCATATGTCACGATATCTAATAAAATTTTCTGACCACTAGAACTGCACCCCATCATTTTCACTATGTCCACTCGACGAGAGAAAGAAGTTCTTGGCGATGTTTGGTGGTACGAACTGCTTGTATAGTCCTAAAATTGAGTAGGGTGGACAAAAGATATATCCTCTACCAACACCAGTTTATTAGAAGCGATATTTTAAAGATAATTGCTAATATTTACAGCTTGATGTTATGTTGAAAGCATCCGACATGAAGATTTAACTTCTGACTGATTATAGGTATTTGTTTATTGGGGGGGGGGCCCCTTGTGTGTTACGCTACACTGTGCTGCAGACAACCCTCGCCTGTGGGGTTCGTCAGTTAGTCAATGGATGTGTTTGGATCACCTCGTCTAGCTTCTGCAGCTTCGGAAACTCCAGAGCTAGTGGGACCTTCGTTGGTGCCAACGACTTCTTGGCTCATACCATAGACTTCTTGGGACCTGTCTTCTTCCTCTTCAGCCTTATCATCTGTGTCTTCGACTGAGGTGTCTATGTGTCTACCAGCCAATTCGAGTGCTCACAAAATTACCAGGGCCTTCATCGTGTTTCAAAACAGTAGTCGTTAAAGTATATAAATGGTAGCAGAAATTTACTATGGGATATGCGGGCCATACAGACCTACAGAAGTTGTAAACTTTAAACATGTACTGCTAACATGTAAAGTAAAAATACGAAGATGTTACAGCTAGACAGGAGGGTGAGAATGCAATACTGCCTCCAGGACTGCTGGAGATGCGAAAACTTTACTGAAATGTACATAATCTACTGATGATAATGTCGGTACTAAATACTCAGATATATAGCACAAAAGTGTTTACTTGTGTATCATATAGTTTTTTTTTTTTTTAGTGAAATGATTGGGCTCACTATAGAATTGGACCTCCACTACCTTATTCTCAAGGTTGGTGCACTGTCTCCAGTGCTGCCAGGGCACATATGTTTTCAGATGACTGAAAAGCAGAGTACATACATAGTAAATATGTATATGATTTGTTGCTTTCTTAATCGTCATTACAAAGTTAATACATTTACAAATATTTCAAAATAAATTTTATGTATTCGAAATAAATACATGTATATAGTAGAACTAGAATTATCTGAACTCCGACTATCCAAATCACTGATTATCCGAATTCGCAAAATAATGATCCTGTCTACGCGCGCTATTGTCCTTCCCTCCGCGAAGCTAGTGTAGGCGCCGAACATTATTGGGATGATGAGTCACCGTCTCATAGTGCAGTTCTATTATTGGCTGTCGTCCATCGCCCAGTGGCCGGCCCGGCCCACCTGTCACTGTTCGTTTTTATTGGTCAGTCAGTGTGACCGTGTTTTGTTTTGTTTGTGAGTTCGTTTCGTCGTTCACCATGGCTTCTAAAAGAAAACGTGTTGTGTTATCGTTAGCGGATAAACTAAAAATTATAGAGCAATCAGATAAAGGGGTTACGGGTAAACAGTTGGCTAAGATGTACGGTGTTGGACAATCAACGATTTCAGATATTAAAAGGAGCAAACCTACACTTTTAAACTTCGTGTCAGTACTTGAAAACGAAGATGGAAGTTCTTCAAGAAAATCAATGAAGGCATCAACAAACAAAGATTTAGAAGATGCCATTTTGAAGTAGTTTTTGCAGCAACGTTATATGGGAAACACAATTTTGGGTCCGATTCTTTGTGAAAAAGCTAAGATCTTAGCTCAGAAGCTTGGTTGTTCATCCTTTAAAGCAAGTAATGGCTGGCTAAGAAATTTTAAGTCTNAGCTTGGTTGTTCATCCTTTAAAGCAAGTAATGGCTGGCTAAGACATTTTAAGTCTAGGCACGGTGTCCGTGAATTAGATTTAAGTGGCGAGAAGATATCAGCAGACTCCAAAGTTGCAGAAGATTTTATTGAAAATTTTAAAGTTGTAGCAGACTCCTACGATCCTGAGTTTTTGTACAACGCCGATGAAGCCGGTATTGTTTGGAAAGCTCTGCCTAAAACCACTTTAGCATCTAAAAGGGAGTGTAGTGCTCCAGGACATAAAGTTAGTAAAGACCATGTTACGGCGCTTAACTGTGCGAACTCTACAGGAAGCCATAAAATACCCCTTCTGTTGATAGGGAAGTCAAACAGCCCAAGAGCATTTAAAAATGTGAAAAAGCTTCCCCTTTTTTATAAAAACCAACCCAAGGCTTGCATAACTNTTTTTATAAAAACCAACCCAAGGCTTGCATAACTGCAGCATTGTTTACTGAGTGGTACGACGAAATTTTCATCCCTGAAGAGAAAAAGGCACCAAAAATGTCTTGAAAAAGAAGGTAGTGAATTGCTTTTAATTGTTGATAATGTACCAACTCATCCCACCGAAGAATTGTTGGAAAGAGGGAATGGCCAGTTTAAAACAATCTTTTTACCGCCAAACGTCACAAGCTTATTGCAACCAATGGACGAGTCTCTTATCGAAACCATGAAACGCCATTACAGAAGGCAACTTTTAAGGAAACTTTTGGTAGAGGGCGAAGACGAAGAAGGTGTGTTGGCTAACCACAAAAAAATAAATTTGAAAGTTTGCGCTTACATGGTAGCGGAAGCTCGGAGCTTGGTTAAGGCAGTCACATTAAGACGTTCGTGGAACAAGTTGAAAGGCATATCAACTGAAGAAGAGAAGGAAAATGAGAAAAAGGAAAAGAAGCTCAAGAAATGAAAAGGGAAGAAGAGACAGGAGAAGATGAGGATGACGAGTCACTTGAGGAATTCAGAAACTTTCTTTTGAAAATTCCTGGATGTTCAGAAGTTAGTGCTGAAGATATAGGAGAGTGGATGGTGTGTGATTCGTCAGACCCTGGGTTTCAAATTCTAAATGATGATGAACATATTGAAAGTGTAAGAGAAGAAAGTGTCGAGGAAGAAAATGAACTTAATGTCGAGGTTGAAGCAGACACGGGACCATCAGTTAGTNTGTAAGAGAAGAAAGTGTCGAGGAAGAAAATGAACTTAATGTCGAGGTTGAAGCAGACACGGGACCATCAGTTAGTAAAGCATTTGCCGGCCTTGAAACTATGTTGAAGTGGATGGAGCGTCAGCCCGAGTGTGACCTCATGCAACTTCTCACTGTCAAGCGGATGCGCGACTTGGCTGCCTGAAAACGGATGAAGACAGTCANCAACTTCTCACTGTCAAGCGGATGCGCGACTTGGCTGCCTGAAAACGGATGAAGACAGTCAAACAGTGTACTTTGACCAAAATGTTCAGCAAGCAATGTCTTTCATTTACAGTACGGTACGTACATACATACTAACTGTACTAATGTACAGCACTTGNGTAAGAGAAGAAAGTGTCGAGGAAGAAAATGAACTTAATGTCGAGGTTGAAGCAGACACGGGACCATCAGTTAGTGAAGCATTTGCCGGCCTTGAAACTATGTTGAAGTGGATGGAGCGTCAGCCAGNGTTAGTGAAGCATTTGCCGGCCTTGAAACTATGTTGAAGTGGATGGAGCGTCAGCCAGAGTGTGACCTCATGCAACTTCTCACTGTCAAGCGGATGCGCGACTTGGCTGCCTGAAAACGGATGAAGACAGTCAAACAGTGTACTTTGGCCGAGATGTTCAGCAAGCAATGTCTTTCATTTACAGTACGGTACGTACATACATACTAACTGTACTAATGTACAGCACTTGTAAGTACGCTTAACATGTAAAAGTGTTGCCTTTTCATTTAATTAATTGAAAGCTCTTTATCTTTAAAAATAGTTTTTTTCCCCATTTTCAACATACATACAGTAATTAATTAAAATAGACCCTTTTTCGGGAAAAATACAATTATCCGAATTTTTGGTTATCCGAATGGGGTCCGGTCCCAATTGATTTGGATAGTTGGAGCTCTACTGTAACATTTAAAATGAAATAAATTGCTACCTTGTACTGTATAACCGAATTCCTCTCTTGTAATGAAAAAGTGCATGTGTGACCCGGCTGGTCTACCACACTGGAGCCTGATTCGTCTCTCTCTCTCTCTCTCTCTCTCTCTCTCTCTTTCTCTCTCGGCTAGTGATCTGTGCCATTCCTTCGACTTGCAGAGACCTGCACGGTGACCGCGCTGCCAGTCGACCACGTAGGCTGCCTTACAGATTCTCACAATGTTAGTTGTGAGTGTTGGATGTACTCTGTATGTGAAGATTTCGTTTCAGTAGGTTCGTTAGGAAGTCATNACTCTGTATGTGAAGATTTCGTTTCAGTCGGTTCGTTAGGAAGTCGTTGGCTTTTATGTTGTACTGACCAGGAAGGCCTTGTCTTGTCTAGCATCGTTTAACACATAGAGTACAGCACCCGATGCTTGTGTAATATATTATTTCCTTGGTTGGTAAGTGCTTATAACTATTTTCCTTTACATTTTGTTTTTATATCTGTTTACATCAGTGTCTAGAAGTGTTGACCTTTTCGCACCTGTGCTTCTCGGCCTGGCGAAAGTTATTTTTTTGACTAACATGACGTACAGCACTCGATGCTCGCACAATATACACTGGTTGTTAAATGCTTATAACTATTTACTTTTATATACGAGGGTTATTCGGAAAGTAAGGTCCGATTTCTCATAAAACATAAACCATCACAGATTTTTTCAAAAAACTTTTTTTATTTAATTCTTTACATGTTTCTCTATTTTTCTACATAGTTTCCACATTTGTCATAACATTATACAAGCTTTTGTGTGCCTAAGTCATATACGTCTGCCGCCTGTGAGGATAACCAGTCTCTAACTGCTTCTTTCACCTTTCATCTTCTCTAAAAATTTATCACCTTCCTTATGATATCGGTCCAAAAAATCAAGAGCACAAGCCATTCTTTTCATTTGGTGTTCCTCAGTAAGCAGCCTGGGAAGCCAACGTGCCCACAATTTGTGAAATTGCAGATTTTCAGAGACAATTTTGTGCAAAGTTGTTTTACCCACAATCGGAAATTCCAATGCTAAAGTGGAAATTGTGAATCTCCGGTCTTCACGATGACGTGAACCGCGCGTTCACGAGCTCCTTTGTACCCACTCTAACTGCCGCAGTCGTGTCCACTACACCTGACACACCACACCGACGGGCTTGTGGGCACGAGTGAAAGTGTGCATAATAGCATCAGTGTAATTGCATCAGTGTTTCTAATTTATTCAGTGTTATTAATAACATCAGTGTATTGTATCAGGGTATTTATTCAGTGTATATAATTAATATCGTAATTGTCATCATGGAAGACAGCCGACACAGCAACAGCCAGGGACATTTGACATTGTACACTTGGCAATACTGTGGCTGGTACGATGGAAACATTTAGGATTAATATAATCATTTTTGTTGTGTATTTGTATAAGGCAAAATTATGCTGTCTTAGGTTGATTTAATTAATGTCACTTTCATCTCATAATCATTTTTAGTGTATATTGTGCTTCATTATTTCGCCGCTTGGCATCGGCTGCGCTCAGGTNGACATTTGACATTGTACACTTGGCAATACTGTGGCTGGTACAATGGAAACATTTAGGATTAATATAATCATTTTTGTTGTGTATTTGTATAAGGCAAAATTATGCTGTCTTAGGTTGATTTAATTAATGCCACTTTCATCTCATAATCATTTTTAGTGTATATTGTGCTTCATTATTTCGCCGCTTGGCATCGGCTGCGCTCAGGTNCACTTTCATCTCATAATCATTTTTAGTGTATATTGTGCTTCATTATTTCGCCGCTTGGCATCGGCTGCGCTCAGGTAGCGGAAGCCGGTGCACGCTTCCCCCCAGTTCTCTTCAGCACTTGAACGCATCAAGATGTGTAAGTCTCTCGCTCCCCAAAGGCCCTCGGTGCCGACATCTTAAGCTGAACTCATACTCACGGCCATAGACTTCACTTCATGAACCGGATCATTTGTTTTATTTGTTATAGCACCGAGGGGAGAGCAATGTTATTCTCATCGGAGAGTTGTTAAGTGCAGTCGCGTTTCACATTGTAAAGCCACGTGGTCGCTCGCAGTTCCGGGNATTCTCATCGGAGAGTTGTTAAGTGCAGTCGCGTTTCACATTGTAAAGCCACGTGGTCGCTCGCAGTTCCGGGCCATTAAGGCCATGTGTTTTGTACTAAAGTTGTGTGTGTTCATTAAGGAGTCGCAAGGAATAAATANTCCGGGCCATTAAGGCCATGTGTTTTGTACTAAAGTTGTGTGTGTTCATTAAGGAGTCGCAAGGAATAAATAACTTCACAAGCATCGTAAGTGTTTCATTTGTAATTTAATTAAGGTGTGCGAGGCAGCCTACAGCCTCGCCATCGTGTGTGACGGAGTGTTAACCAGAGTCCCATAGGCTGTCCACCAAAACGACTCTCATTTCATCAGCTCACCGCAGAGCTGTGGCACCGGCCACATATTTCATACATCATCAGCTCTGATAACACCGTGCATCAAGGTGGCTTTCCCAACTAGGGACGGGAATTTCACCGAGCCAGTGCTTGACCACTTCAACGAATCTTTTCGTCCACGGCTTTCGCCTAATCTTCTGTGATCACTGATGGTCGACCTGATTGCNTTGACCACTTCAACGAATCTTTTCGTCCACGGCTTTCGCCTAATCTTCTGTGATCACTGATGGTCGACCTGATTGTGGTTCATTGTGGACATTTTCCCGTCCGTCCTTGAAAGCTCTCACCCAATTATGNCTTGACCACTTCAACGAATCTTTTCGTCCACGGCTTTCGCCTAATCTTCTGTGATCACTGATGGTCGACCTGATTGCGGTTCATTGTGGACATTTTCCCGCCCGTCCTTGAAAGCTCTCACCCAATTATGCACTTTGCTGTCACTCGTCGCATTGGGGCCATACACTTGACTTATCTGTCGATGAACTTCCGCTGCTGAAACATTCCTTGCTGTCAAAAACCTAATCACTGACCATATTTCACAGTCGGCGGGCTGATCAATTGTTTTAAACATTTTGAACTGACACTGTAAACGGCACACTGCAACAATACCAATGCAAATGGCGTCGTTTGACGAGCAAGGCATGCCGGGAGTCGGTGTGCATGCGCATTACAATGTCCGCGCGACATTCGATTAGCTACGGCTATTCGGACCTTACTTTCCGAAGAACCCTCGTACGTCTTTTATATCTGTTTGCATCAGCATGTAGAATTTATGTCTCTCTTGCACGACTGATGGTTTAAAATGTATGTTGTTTTGTGGCAAGCAAAGTAACACAGTCTTTACAAGTCGCATAATGTATATCGCACTTGATGCATTGTAGTCATATTTGAGGTTGTTCCTTGTGATCATTAGTTCTTTCTCATGTTGGCATGCATTCTATCTTCTTCTTAACTTCTTACTGTGATAGCAACACCGATATCACTATTATTGACTGGGGCTCCATCGGGTATATTTTTTATATATTGTTACTCGTTATGGCATCATGCTCGTGGTGTACTTGCCTATATGCCAGTCCTTTATTGTATGTTTTGTGACTGATTTCTCATGTACAGGACGGTCATATATTTTACACTCGGTTTCCCAGACCCTCGCGTTAGGATTACGGTGCT
The DNA here is from genome assembly GCA_002778355.1 of Clitarchus hookeri. Lineage (NCBI taxonomy): Eukaryota > Metazoa > Arthropoda > Insecta > Phasmatodea > Phasmatidae > Clitarchus > Clitarchus hookeri. The sequence continues at coordinate 111,156 of NQII01001249.1, forward strand.
TTTTAAATTAACACTTACATGTTTTTATGTAACCTACAACTATGAATGTCTTGTAACAGGTGTAATTCTATACCACTTTATTTTTAATTATATGGTTGGTTGTTAAGGGTTATCCTTGCTAGCGATGACTCGGCCACTGGCCCTAGTGTTGGACTGGCGGTGTTCGCTTGTATTACTTTATATGTATTTTACCATGACCCATGACTATGTACATTATGCACTCAGCACATTTGTATATATCTTGCTTTTTTGCATATAGTTGTTTGTTGTATGTTACCCATGCTAACATTTATTTATGTATATATTTTTACATCCACATATATAGCCTGAACTGCGGTGGACGAAGGGAGGTTAGCTGATGCTGAGGAGAATCTGAGTTTGTAGACATCTGTGGTAGCAGATGACAAAGATGGCAGTGGGCGAATGTCGAGTGTGTGCAGGCGGATGTATATGTGTGAGCTATTTCAGCCCCTACACTCCTACAAGCAATGGTAACTTTGCAGCTCACTTGTTTGTATACCTTTATTTTCTTAACATACGTGGTCGGTTGTTACATGTTCCCGAACTTCAAAGGTTTGGAAATGCTTACCGACTATGCTTAAAAGAGGGCTTGAGGCCTACTTGTCCTTATCTCCTTGATTACTATCAGAAGTGATGTCTGTGATATGAATTTGGTGGTCGTAGCTTCAGTGGGTGGGAAATGTCGGGCAAATATGCTTATAAGTGGGCTTAAAGTGTAATTTACCCTACCACCCTATTTGTCATAGGAGGTGATGCCAATGATATGAATTTGGTATTTATAGCTTTTGTGGGTGCGAAATGGCAGCTAACTATACTTATACGAAGTGCTAAGGTTTCCTTGACCCGGCGGTCCTTTTTGTCGTCGGAAGTGATACCTATGTTATGAATTTGGTGACTATAGCCTCGGTGGGTGGGAAATGGTAGCCAACTATGCTTATACGAAGGCTTATGGAAGTACTTGAAAATAGCATACTGTTCTTTGTCGGCGGCGATGTCTATGTTATGAATTTGACGACTATATCTTCGGTGGATGGGAAATGGTGGTTGACTCTGCTTATAAGATGCCTTAAAGTTTACTTGACCTTACCACTTTGTTCTTCATCGGAGGTAATGCTTATGATATGAATTTGGTGCCTACAGTATCGGTGGATTGAAATGGTGGGTGACTATGCTATTCAGTGGGTTTAGGGCATGCTAAACCCATGCGGCCCTGTTCGTCGTCGGGGGTGATGTCTACATTATGAATTTGGTGACTGTATAATAAACGGTTCGGAAATTACAGCCAACTCTGTTTATAGGTGAACTTAGGGCATACTTGACTATGCGGCCCTTTTCGTTGTCGGGGGTGACGCCTGTGTTATAAATTTGGTGACCATATCTTAAAATGTTCGGAAATTACAACCAACTATGCTTACAAGTGAGCTTAGGCCATACATGGCACGGCAGTCCTTTTCGTCGTCTGGGGTATGTTATGAATTTGGTTGCTGTATCTTAAACGTTTTGGATATTACAGCAAACACTCTTATAAGTGGGTTTAGGATGTACTTGACGCGCGCGTGGTGTGACTCTAGGCTAGCATGCAAAGGTAGGCTTCACTCCGTGTCACGCAGGTGGAATGACAGAGCATGATACTCGTCCCCACCAGGACACCAGGTGAAAGGAGACCAAAATTAATATGAGAAAACCAAGGTGGAATGACAGANAGCATGCAAAGGTAGGCTTCACTCCGTGTCACGCAGGTGGAATGACAGAGCATGATACTCGTCCCCACCAGGACACAAGGTGAAAGGAGACCAAAATTAATATGAGAAAACCAAGGTGGAATGACAGAGTATGGGACTCGTCCCTGCCAGGACACCAGATGTAAAAGGAGATCGGAAGGAATATGAGAAAACTGCGGTGACAGCAGACGATGATGATGAGGGAACATCCAATATGATGGGTTCAGAAGGCAAGAGAGAGAAAAGGGTGAATGTAAAGTTGAGTGGAAGGAATATGAGAAAACCTCACAAGGGATAGAACAGACACGAGAGAGAGAGCGAGAGACAGGAAGTAATTAGGGAGTGTGAGAATAAAGACACATACACAAGAGAGAAAATAAAGGCGACTGGAAGGAGTATGAGGAAACCCCAAAGGATAGAGCAGGCGAGAGAGAACGGTCATGAGTGAGACAGACTGGAAGGAATGAGAGAAGTTGCATGACAGGGCAATGAACTCGAACGTTCTTTAGACAAGATGGATGGTGCTGGCATGGAATGACAGCGTGAATGCTAGGGTGATCCTTCATCGCTCATTCCCAAAATGGAGTCATCGAGCCATATTGTAGGGTCAATGCTATTTCCGGACTGAGTGACTCATAAAAACTTTGGTACGGAGGGGAATTCGAGAAATTTAGAACGTTTTTGAGAAAAAAATGGAAAATTCCTTGGGGAAAATAGGGAAAAAAAGAAATCCAAATGGCGGCCGGCTTGTTCGGTCGTCGATCGTCCGCATCCCCAAACCCCTGTCGTTAAACTCCCATTTTCTAACTACTAACCACGCCTGCCTTCATCACAGTTCTCAACGTTCCGTAATACATTTAGAGCGGCTATGCTTCTGCTTGCTATGAAAGCCTTGTACTGTCATGATGGAACTTAAATATCCTGGGAAAGATTACATTTTTCCTGTAATTTAGGTATTGCACTGAAGTAAATCCTCAGGCAAAATTGCNTTAAATATCCTGGGAAAGATTACATTTTTCCTGTAATTTAGGTATTGCACTGAAGTAAATCCTCAGGCAAAATTGCCGTGCTATCGTTGATGCAACGCTTACTTGAAGCACCCTCGATCAAGGACCCTGGAGACTTAAACTGCATGAACGGTTTACTGAAAAACCTAGTTACTCTTGAAAAAGTATAATGNTTAAATATCCTGGGAAAGATTACATTTTTCCTGTAATTTAGGTATTGCACTGAAGTAAATCCTCAGGCAAAATTGTCGTGCTATCGTTGATGCAACGCTTACTTGAAGCACCCCCGATCAAGGACCCTGGAGACTTAAACTGCATGAACGGTTTACTGAAAAACCTAGTTACTCTTGAAAAAGTATAATGNCGATCAAGGACCCTGGAGACTTAAACTGCATGAACGGTTTACTGAAAAACCTAGTTACTCTTGAAAAAGTATAATGCATTTATGCGTTAGGATAGATAAGAGATTCCACGATTAGTTGTGCTCCAAAATACATTAGTTCAGAACCCACATCTCGATTGGATGATTTTAACTCGCACGCGTCTTAAGTGTCCGCCAGCCAATCATGGGCGTCCAATGCCGTGTAACTTTTTTCTGATTGGCCCAGTCGAGTAGAAAATGCCTTCTCTCACACACACACATCCAACAGCCAAAGGAAATTTTCACTTAAGAAGTTGAGATCTACTCTGTGCATAAATCTTTTTGCGAAAAAAAGGTGGCCCTATAGATATGGGTTGAACAAGAGGCCTGCCTTTAGATTGTGTAAAATAAATTAACGAAAGACAACCGACATGTTTTAGGTCGCTAAGGCACCGCCTTCACACGACAATGTAATACAATCCCGAATTAGCCATGGCATGGTTGTGTGCACTGTTTTTGCATGCATGTTTAACAAGTACTCCACCTTCAGTTAGCTCTCCAGCTTTATAAATATTTCCCTTAAAGAACAAATCTGTCGGCACTGAAGGGTTTTGTGTGCTTGCTTGTGGCGTTTCCCCCAAAACAAATACTGTCACCGGCACGTTTCGCTGGTGCAGTGGACGTTAAACTTATGTCTGTTTCTGAGCGAGTGTCGTTGGCTTCTATTTCTCTTTGTTTACGTTCAATCCATATGTTCTCCATTAAACCAAAGTAAGTGACAAAGGGTATAAGTTAATTTCTGTACAAACTTCTGAGCGAGTGTTTTTGGTCTCTGGTTCTGTTTGTCAACAGTAAATCANGGGTATAAGTTAATTTCTGTACAAACTTCTGAGCGAGTGTTTTTGGTCTCTGGTTCTGTTTGTCAACAGTAAATCTATTAGACCAAAGCAAGTGACAAAGAGTGCAATGACTTTGCTATGGAAGGCATCTAATCCAGTCCCAATCTCGACCGCAATCGTATTTTAAAGTCTTCAGTAAAGGATTAGACAATTGTATACATAAAAACACTATTTTTATTTATCAGCCTTCTATTCAGGTATACGACTGTCTACTTTGCAACACGGTGGCTTTAAGTTCGTCAGTTCAATACGCAGCACGGAAAATCAACAATTAAACCACATTAAGATACGCGTAACTTAAAATAGTATGATGGCCTGTTTAAATAATTCTTAATAACATTTACGTTGCTTAAATACTGCGATGCTTTCAAATGCTTTTATAAGTTATGTGCCTTTTTAAGTAAATATTTTACAATTTTGTCTATGACAGTAACTTCTTGAACTTAAAATTAGTCCATTTAGGTTACAAAAATAAATTTAAAAAAAGAACTTAGAAGTTGTACGTACTAGACTTATTAAGCATAACATTAGTTTTAAAATTATGATTGGACTCGTTTCTGGTATCAGCGAAGTTAAACATTTTGCAGGTATTTTTAAATATTCACAAATAGTGTACACAGTGAGTATAAAAGAATACCCCAGTTTTGAAGGTCTGTAATATCAAAACCAAACAACCTACAACCTTTATTGACCAATCAAATTAACCACCGTGGAACCGCGAAGTTTGTTTTTCCATACATTCACAAATTTTCACTGTGACCACCACGAGCGGTCCGAACGACATCTACGCAATAATCAAACACGTTCCACACGTCAGCATATCCGGTGTTACGGTTTGGATTGCGTCCGTAATTATCGTTTTGAGGTCGACAATATTAGTCAGCAATGGTGGACGAAACACTTAATCCTTTATGTACCCTCATAGAAAAAAACCGCACGGGGTAAGATCCGGGCTTCTTGGGGGCCAGTGATGAAGAGCTTGGTCACCAGCTGCTCCTCGACCAATCCAGCGTTGCGGCAACGTCTCGTTAAGGTATCCGCGAACAGCTAGGTGCAAATGGGGTGGCGCACCATAAAGGAAACATCAGACCGCCCCCTTCACATTGGCGTATCGAATGCGAGCTCGCTACGCCCTCACCACCTCAAACCGAGAGTTACGAACGTCATCCAAACCTTAACACCGGACATGCTGACAGGAGCGTAGAACGAGTTTGATTATCGCATAGATGTCGTTCGGGCCGCTCATGGTGGTCACATTGTACATTTATGAATGTATGATAACCAAACTACACTGTTCCACGTTTCATTTGATTGGTCAATCAAGGTTATAGGTTATTTGGTTTTGATATTATAGACCTTCAAAGTTGGTTGGGGTATTCTTTTATACTCAACCTGTATAATGACATCGACTGTGTAGGGTATTTACCACAGCATTTCGTGTAAATTTACTGCTACCACATAGATGTTATTTTACACAAATATCATGCTAAATATAGACGCACGTTTAATACCCATTAGGTAAGTGGAGAAAGTGTTATAACTTATGTCCAATGTAGAATTACATGAATAATTTATTTTTCACTGGGGAGTCATACACAGAATTATAAAACGCTTGTAATGTGGTTAATTTCGGAAACACACAAACAAAGGTTTGATTCTGAAATGTAGCAATGCCATTAATAGGCTTAAACATGTTTTCTGACAGAATATTGACATACACTGGTACCCTCATAAGAAAACCTCGTAACTGCATTTTTGTTTGTTTGTAGGTTTTTGCGCTATTATAACACACAAAAAAAAAATCAGCTGGTTGGCTACGAAAAGTTAGTTTCCCCAGGAATGTTTAAATATAAACTACAAACAAAAAACGGAAACCTCGTAACTCAACTGTAAGGTTTAAAACAGCGAAAAACTCGTGCATCCACTTCTTACATTTAATGGATTAAATAGCATACGTGTCTAAATTTTTTATTTTCAAACAGCAAACACTTGCTTTTGAAATCAACGTCATGATGGGTTTGTCTCTTCTGTAGAATGTAATTATTGTAGTTAGGAAGTTTTCTAATGAGGGTTACTATACGAGATGGTTGTATGTTTGGCGCAGAGGCGTCCCTGGACGCGAAGCCGGCAGTGAGGCTCGCGCAGCCCAGTAGGGTGGCGATCAGCGTCGACGAGACGGAGTCGTCGCCTGCAGAGCGGTGCTTCTCCCACTACACCGCGTGCTGGTCCACCGCAGACGGTGAGGAGACGTGCAAGAGGAAGAGGAGCTACGACACCGTGCTGGAGACCGGCCGGCTGCAGCTCTGCTCTAACTACAGCTTCACCTTCTGGACGTCGCTGCTTGACCTGCTGAACTCCAGCGCCACCAGCCTCGTCCAGTTCACAGGTACGCCGAGCAAGCACGCGCTCCTCAGTTTACATTTCTATGCAATCACTTTTACGTACATTTAGGCAGTTTACAAAACGACAGATAATTTCAGGTTTCATCAGTACAGGGAGAAAAAAAAACAGAAATTTAGTGTTAAAAATGTTAAACGTATCACAAGTTACTATACATTCAAATTTTGTTGCCAACATCTGCATTTAATAAGTGAAACAACATATGTTTATCTTATTTTAAAATTTACCTGATTTCTCGCAAAAAGACAGTGTCCGAGGCTCCTCCGTGAATGAAAGGAAAATAATTAAAATGCCTTCTCAGACTAAGAACTGAAAAACATTTTATTGACTGTGATGTTAGTTCATGTATGATAAATGCCAGTCACGTTAATGTGTATACTCTATAATATATGTAGTCATGTAAAATAAATAATTTCTTTTTTTTTCAGATTTGTTTCAGAAATGCTTATTTTGTCGTAAATGACCTTCATCAACATCACGTTACTTGATTCCAGATTAAAAAACACATGTTCAAATATGAAATAGGACAATTTAAAAATTTTGATTAGGCTATTAAAAAAAGGGAATTTTGTGTATCTGAGTAATTCAGCTAGTGTATACGTGATATAAAAAAGAGAGTAATGGTTGTATAAAACTGTGTTTTGAATTAATGTATATGTATATAAAAATAATCAGCTCAAAACATTCTTTTTAATTTCTACTAATGAATCAATATTGTTATTAATATATGTCTAAATTGTTTGCAAAAAAATTAATACCACACTTTATATCATAGGGTAAATACTCCTAATTACATTCTTAAAAATATATAAACGTATTATATTTACATGTACTCTATTATATATATATATATATGAAATTTTTTATACATATCATGCAGAAATATAAAAGCTATAATACATAACATATTCTTCGTCCCAATTTTTGAGCTTTATTCCACAGAATATTATTGCCTGCCATGCATATTGGATTAATATGGCCCCTGGAAGGTACTATACCTTTTTACTCAGCACAATTCCCTTCATTAAATACGCCTACATTAACTGTACTATAGTCTGTTCACGATAAACTGAGCACATTTGGATGCACTGCTTAAAATCTAATTCTCTGATTACAATGTATCCTTCCACCACATTTAAATTTAACATTGTCACGGCCTGGTCACTTTATTCATGTGTAGATTAATAAAAACTGTGAAATTACTAGAAATGTAAACGTTTTATAAATTTGCTAGTTCTTACACTAATAAACATAAAAAATAAAATAAAAATTATTTTAGTATTCACAAATGGTTACCTTACACTCTTAATTCAACGTTGCAAAATTCTACTACTTAATCCTCCGTCGTTAACTATACTGGCCACATGCCTCACGCCTATTAAAATAGTATATGGATGTAAGAGCAGTGACATTTTTCGAAGTTAGGTTTCAAAAAGTGGTATCGGCTTGTATCGCAAGTTTAACTAATATATATAATAAAAAGAAAAACGTATAGACGATTTAGGGTCTACAGTGATTTCGGAGGGTGGTAGACGCTCCTGAAAGTGGAGAGTGGAAATGTTTTATGCAACTATAAATTGGAAATTACTTGCGATTAAGCAACGAAATGCAGCACATGGCAAATTGTTACAAGGTAAGTAACCACAGAAAACGGTGTTCTAGGGAGTACGGCACACTCCTTCATACATGAAATACTATTGCATAAAACTTTGTAACCCATGCCTTGAAGCAATTTGACATGACATGTCAGAAATCAGTATGCAAAAAGTGATAAAAAAGGTAACTTAGAAAGTTTCCGCTAATCTCGACTGTTAAGCTCAAAAAGCACATGTTTAGTTTGAAAGCGTATTTAAGTGGTTGCCTGGGAGGTAGGCAGCCTGTACCACTGTCGTGCATGAGGTGTCAACAGACAACCTGGCTCATGTTCTTGTGAATGGCTTTTTGGTGCTAGGAGTGGGGTGGTCGAACTGAAACTAACATCAGTATCAATGTATAAGTGCTTTATTTTGAATTCCCAAGTGTTGACATGGTTACAGTATATGCTCGGAGTTTGAGCCACCCATCTCCACACATACACGAATGTCGCTTATATGACAGACATACACTGCAACATACTGGGATTAGCCAGTATTATGTTGCATGAGTCTAGTATACGTTGCTAGATCCTCCATATTGTCCACATCAGTTGCATACACTAATGCTTTCAAGTAACCCCACAAGAATAAGTCGACTGGGTTTATTTCCGGTGATCTTAGGGCTAAACCCACTGGCACACCTGGACCAATCCATCGCCTCAGGTACCGCGCCTCCCTATACTGCCTTGATATGCGACTAAAGTGTGACGTTGCACCATTGTGCATGTACCACATGTCGTCTAGTAGATTCTTTCGTACATCTTCAAGTAGTTGTGGCAGGTAGTCGTCAAAGAAGCACTGATAGGAAGCTCCAGTTAGCAGTGCGGGAAGTATCTACCACCCAATCAGCATACCATCGACGATCCCCGCCCCAAAAGTTCACAGAAACAGACGTCGGAAGTGAGATGCCCGTACTTCATGTCGATTTATGTCTGCCTACACATGCTCGTCGTGGTAGTTGCAGACACCCTGCCTCGTGAAGGATGCTTCGTCGGCGAGCCGCAGAAACCTGGGGCTCGCCTACTCTAGCCGTGAAACCACTCACAATACTGTAAACGAGCAGGCTAATAGGGGGGCAGAAATGCTCGCACTAGCTGGTAGTGATATGCGTGCAACCTGTCGCGCCATAAAATGTGCCGTAAAATGCGACGTACTGTAGACATGTGATGCGATTCGCACACTAGCTATTCCTCGAATTCTGGCAACTGAGTTAGCATCAACATAATTCAACACGTTGTGATCGATGTCTAACCGTGGTCGGCCATCGTCGTGGTAACATGAGCATACAGTTCCTGTTTCACGCAAACGCCGATTAACTGACGTGAATGCACGTACATCTGGTAAACGTCGTACTGGAAACTTTCCCGTGTATCGGCGACGTGAACTGATGCATTACACAACATTTCACCATACATGAAATGCATGTCCGTCAGTTCCGCATTACTCAATCCTTCGTTCACGCTATGAAGAACTGTCTGCTGTGAAAACCACCAACGCAATGCTAGCAGGCTGGCAACCTCGCCGCTACTTGGTACGATATCCGGAACTAATACAATGGGGCCATTGGCCGCAGTAATCTCTCAACTGTCCAAGTCTGTTATAAATACATTTTACATTAGGACTTAGAACATGAACCAGGTTGTCAGTTGGCACGTCATGCATGACAGTGGTGCGACGACTGCCTGACTCCTAGGCAACCACTAATCCGCTTTCCAACTAAACATGTGATTTCTGAGGTAAGAGTCGAGATTGGCGGATATTACCAAGGTAACATTTTTTTATGGATTTTTCCATGATGATTACCAACATGTCATGTCAAATTGCTTCAAGTTTAGGGTTACAAAGTTCTATGCAATAGATGGGTGCCAAACCCTATTTTGTATGAAGGGTTGTACTCTCTAGAACACCGTTGTCTGTGGTTATCTTCCTTGTAGCCATTTGCTGTATGCCACTCTTCGTTGCTTAATCGCAAGTAATTTCCAATTCATAGATGCATAACACATTTCCACTCTCCACTTTGGGGTCGACCTCCCGTGGTGCAATCGGTTGGTGAGCCGCTGGTCTGCGGTGCGGGAGGTTCTGGGTTCGAATCCTAGGTAAGGTATGGGTGTTAGTTGAAGTTAGGTCATAAGTTAATTTGTAAGCCATCCCCTGATAAGCCTTCAGGCATAACACCAGGGGACGTTAATAAGCCCTTTCCAATGCTCCACTTTCGGGAGTGTTTACTGCCCTTCGAAATTACTGTAAACCGTAAGTCATTCACATGTTTCCCTATTATTTTATTCTAAGGACTCCGTTCACGTTCCTCGATCACGCATACATTAACCACTTATTCCATATATACCTTAAAGATATATGCGTACTGGCCAAGACAAATAATAAATGATATACATATAAAGCATTAAATGCAAATATCGTACTAAAATAATAAACATGCTCGAATGTAAACATTCGTACAACATTGAAACATATAAATACTTTAAAAATGACTTGATAGTACAATATATCCCTAATTTATGATAATAGATATTTGAATGTAAATAACAGTGAAACTATTAAAGATAATCGGATGAGAATGCTTGTATTTAACACTATAAGGACAACGTAAGGTGTGTGCAAATGTTAATTACAATTACAAATGTTCAAAATGTCCACTATCAGCAGAAAGACATTGTCTGCAGCGTTGTGCATCAGAACGACTAGCAGTAGCCACGGTTTCAATAGGAATGGTTTCACAAACGATCACAGTCGCGTTCCTCATATCATCCAGTGTTCGTGGATTTGCGGCGTACACAGTGTTCTTCAGAGTTCATCACATATAAAAATTGAACGTCGTTAAGTCTGGCGATCTGCTTGGTCACTCAACACTTACTCGTCGGCATATCCCGCCCCAAAAAATGTTTCACCCAGAAGCGACTGGACGTATCGATGGTAATGTGGTGGTGCACCGTCCTACTGGAAAAAGCAATCTTCATCTGGGTAGAGTTGGTGAACGGCTGCAACAATGTTTTCCTGCAACATGGTATGGTAACTTTCACGTGTTACCGTTCCCCTAAAGAAGTATCACCCCTCAAGTCTTCTGGCACACAAACCGCCCACACTGTTAGCCCAGGAAGATTAACTGTTTGCTCTACCACAGTGTAGGTATTTTCGTTGGCCAGGTACACACAGTTTTGGCAGTCGGCAGTTTAAAGACTGCCTCATATGACCAGTCATACCTGTAAAATGTTCGTTGTCGTTCGTTGCACATGTCCACAAACCACTTTCAAAATTCTACTCTCCTATCTGTATCGTCTTCAATCACAGCTTGAAGTGACGTGGGAATTAAGGGCCTCCACTTTACTTGCTTTAAAATGCGACGAACACTTGATTAACCGACACCTCACTCACGCGCAGTTTGCCGCGCGGACGTAGACTTTCCGGGTATACGTGTGAACGTGTGCAACACAGCCCCCACACTTCCTTCGTCCGTTGTATTTGTCTTCCTCCCAGTCGTCCTTTCTTCGCAAAACACAGTTCTGTGCTCCTCAATCTTGTCACGTAATCGCGTCACTGTTAAACGCGACGGTGACGCAGTATCGAATTCTGTTCTTCATCGTCTGTGCACCTCAATCACGTTCTCAAATTTCCAGTAACATTTTCGAATTCACTTACGATGCTCGACAGAAAAACTTGTCATTACCGCCATTTTCTCTACAATCATAGTACTCCCGCTCGTGGCTGCAAACGGAAATCACAATAACATAATGGCTACATGCTCTCGCACACAAACAAAATTGTCCTTATAGCGTCAAATACGCGCAGTCTCATCAGTTTTTTTAAATAGTTTCTCTGTCATCCACGTGTAAAGAGTGTAAAAGTTAGCGTGGGACATCCGGTATGAAAATATACTGTAAACTAAAATAATTCATGTCTATACTTGTTTGAAAATATACAAGAATGTCTGGAACGAGCAAATTACTACTACTTATTGCATGTGATAACTTGTTTAGACTGTTCTCGTTAAACAGAGCACTTTTAAAGCCCTGCTTAGAATATACTCATCTGATTACATTGTATCCTTCCACCACATGTAAATTTAACATTTATATGGACCTGAACACTGTATTCATACTCCAAAAAGTGAAATCGTGGAATAGGCGTGTAAATGTGTTACTTTATTCTTACTTTAATACGGATGAAACAAGAAACACCTCACTGGACAAATTTCAATATTCCGCTCGCGATGCAACGCCGGGTCTTAGGACTGTTTTTATTTGTTCGCTGCCAACTTAGCAGGCAGCCTGCGTGTATTAACGTGCACTATAGCATACTGCCGTAGTCGATAAGTTCGTGGAGTGGCGCCACGGGTATAGGCAGCCACGCACTACGGTGACGTGCAATAAGTTCGTGAACTGGCGCCCCGAGTGTAGGCAGCCACGCACTACGGCTTCCATGCACTTATTGGTTGCGCTACATCCAAAATTTAATGATAAAACTTTTAGAGATGTCAGAAGAGACAAAAAACAGACACGTTTGATCAAATAACCATAGATCGGATATTGAGATTGATTTAAAGTTTTGACGAGATTGAGAATGATAATGAAAGCATTACATTTCAATTGTATTGTAATACTTAAAAAAAACTTTTCAAAGTGCGGCCTCCAGCTTCAATACAAACTCTGTAATGACGTGTCATTGCCTGTCGTAAACGTTCAAAAATCCCAGGCATGTGATGCAGAGAGCAAGCAGCTTCAAGCACCGGAGCTCTTCCTCCGATTCAATCTCGCGCACCAAACGTGTCACAGCACAGACCTGGGCCGGCTACGCTCTACGTACCACAAAGTACTGTGCGGTGTCTCAGCACGGACATTGAACTCTGACATCACGGCGTGTTTGACAGAATATATTATATTGTTGGTTATTTAACAAAGAAAGTTTTTTTTTGGCTCTTCTATTATCCCTTGAAATTAGAGAAATTAATTTTGTTACACCTGGTAAGTAATTACGGGAAGCGACTTTTTTTTCAGTGGTTGATTTCAAAAGTGCTTATTTTACCTACCGTGGACTTCCTTTAATTGCATGTAGAGACTGTTCACGGTTAATAAAACACTTTTGAAATCAACCTATGTAAATGTCACTGTCCTTAACATAATGTATTTTTACGGGCTCACTGACTGGCATGTGACCAATACAGTGGATTACAACGGAGAGAAAGTAGTTCCGTTTTTTGACGTCGAATTAAAAGTGTTCGGTGAACGTTTGTAAATACTGAAGTGATTTATTTTGCTTTCTGTTTTATTTTTAATGCACATATGTGTAAGCAATAGCAAATGTGTAAAACATTTTCTTTTATGATAATTTTACAGTTTCACCAGCGCATGAATAACGTTATTAGGCTCATGGAAACGTCAATTTTACGTATGGTGGAATAATACACAATGTGCATTCATGTAGATCTTAAGCAGGGCTTCCAAAGTGCTTGGTTTAATGTAAATAGCCGTTAATATAGTCTATTGGCGGTTTCTCCACACTTTTTGAACAAACATGTAAAAAATCACCCCATGTATGACATGCTTGGTTATTTCAGAATGTTATGTATCACAAGCATATTAAACTTGTGTTAACATTAATATACCTTGTTTTTAAATGGAAATTAAACTTTTATTTTAACCATAAATTTAATATTTATTTTATAACTAATATTAATAAAAACACGGAGAAACTAAGTGTTGTTGGTGATGCTTAGTAAGAAATAGTTGTTATGCAAAATATTGTCACACCGAGTGCGCACGAATGCAGTGTGCTGTCCCTTTGGTGTAATTTTCTAGACTAGGTTAAGCTTTGTTTTGCATTAGAGGGAAGAATATCCTGGAAGTCGAACTTTAGCAAGGCTTCAGAAAAGTTCGAAGTAACCGTGAATGGACTATAACTTGTATACTTCCTGATTCACAAGTGTAATGAAAGGTGGTTGCACAGGGCCTTATACCTAAGAAACACACCTTCTCTTCAATGTTTTGTTTTAATCCTTTTGCTATTTATTCAGCTCCCCCCTTTTTTTTTTTTTGTTTCCGCAACACTTTACACGTAATTTTTCAAGAAGCCATAGAGCCTTGCAATACATTTTATACTTACCTTCCCTGTTTTGACGTTCGTTTCCTGGTCTATTATTTTCTTTACCTTACTGTCCATTTTCCACTGCTTGTTTAATGTGTCACGTCAAATTTTATTAATTTATTTTGGGGCTTTGGCTATTTTTCTCCACTGTGATTCTTTGTTTGTTTCAGTTACTTTTCTGTGTATTTTCTGCTACTTCCGTCTCAACAGAAGAGTATTATTTTGTATGCTGGCACGATGATTTGTAAAGGCTGTTCACAATTAACTGAGCACTTTTGAAAAATGTCACTGCGCTCAATAAAGTAGGTAACGACGGAGGAGAGAAAGAAGTTCCATATCTTAACATTGAATTGAGATTATTACGTAAACATTTGTGAATACTGATATTATTTATTTTGATTTCAGTTTTGTAATGACTATCGGTGTAAGAATTAACATATTTGTAAAGTATTTATTTTTATAATGATTCCAGTGTCACTTGATCTGTACATGAATAAAGTGATGAGGCTCACGGCAATGTTAATTTCTCTTCATGCTCGATGCGCTTCACCATCTCGTACTGAGCCACCCAGGTTCCCGACTTCCAGGACGACGGCGCTTACACACTGGCCAGTTGGTTCATGGACTGGTATTTTTAAAAAGTGCCCAGTTTACCACGAATAGCCTATATAATTGTTCCTATTTTTGTATTTTTTATTTACTTTCTTGCATAAAAATAAATATATTAATTAAATAAAGGTGGTTGTGGGCAGGTGTTGGGGACGTGCGGGACGTGATAATCACGTCGGTGAGCTCGAGCGACATAGGGGTGCGGTGGCAGGGCCCGGCGGCGGGCGAGGGCGACTGCGTCGACCACTACAGGGTGTTGCACGACGCGGGCAGCGCCGAGGTGCCGGCCGGCGCCGCCGCCGAGTACCTGGTGCGCGGCCTGCTGCCCTGCAAGCACTACTTCGTCGACGTGCTGGCCGTGTCGCCGCACGGCACCACCTCCAACCCCGTGCGCCGCAGGGCCATCACGCGACCCGCCGGTGAGTACCTCTAGCTCTGCTACACCTCACTGCCGCATACCCTTCTTCACCTGCGAGTGAGTGAAGAGATTTGGGCGGCTCTTTACATCGTGCTACATGATGTTATATGGAACTTTAATTCATGTTGAAATTATGTATACAATAACATTTGGTCGTTTTTTGAAAGTGCCAAAATTAGCACCATTTTAACTTAATGGGATTTACACTTATGTTTTATGAGTATAAATATGTTTTCTACATACACCCAGAAGTTATTTCCATGGCGTCGAATTAACAATGACCACTTTACTTGTAAGCAGTTCAATTGTCACTTAACCACATTTTTCTTGCTCTCAGAGCATGAGGGTTGTGCCCTAGATTAATACTACCTTCGAACTGGAATGTACAGTAGCAGATATGAGGACTGCCAGTTATGTTTACCCATTACACTACTCCGTTTTCCCGGAACCTGTGTTTAATTTTTCAAAGTTTTGGCCAGCTTTACGGGGTTTGACCTCACCAACATCCCTTGCCAAAGTCCCCATTACAACCAATGGGCTGATAGGACCATGGTAGCCCCATGTGAAATATCCCAGCAAATAATGCCAGACCTCGTGCATAGGATATTAAGATTACATTAAACGAAGACCACAGGAGAAATACCTTATATTTCACATTTTGCTAATTTTGCAGGAGAGATTTTAAGTTAAAAACAGAATAAAAACTAAAACAAACATTATATCCACTAGCTAGTGTAATATTTATATTGCCTTACATTTTTCCATGACTGTAACACCAGTAGAAAACACCGTATCAAACCAAACAAATGGTATAAAAAACCCGGAAATCGAAAAAAAAAAAAAATGGACTTGTTAGGTTTTCCCTCTGTGGTCTTCAAATGTAATGTGCAGCAATAAAACACTGCAATTGCTGCTGGGGAATACACGTATGGTGGTATGTTTGCCGCAGTGCCCGGCATGGTGCGGGACCTGCATGTGCAGTGGACGACGTCGCGACGCGTGCTGGTGCAGTGGAAGGCGCCAGAGGACACGCGGTTCTGCCACGTGAGGTACTCGGTGTGCTGGAGGAAGAGCGGCGTCGACAACGAGCGCTGTGCCCGCCACAAGCTGTCGCCGTACCCATCCCATGCCATCGGCAAGCTCAAGCCCTGCACCGAGTACGCCATCAAGGTGGCCGTGCTGGGCGCCGAGAAGGTCCTAGGAGACGCAGCGGCCATCAGGGCCATGACAGGTTTGTGCGAGTTACAATACTGTGCGGAGTTCACGATCTAGGTGTTTTCGTTGGAAATTAAGTTGCTGCGACCACCAGGGCCATGGCAGGTTTATGCGAGCTAGAAAATTACGCAGATCTCACGATGAAGGTTACAAAGCTGATGTTCCGCAACCATTAGAAATATTACTGATTCGTACACGTTCAAGTTCTGTGCAGAGTTTGCAGTGAAAGTGATCGTGCTTGAAGCTGAGATGCCACAAACATTTGGATCATGACAGGTTCGTAGAATATTAAGTTTGTGTAGAGTTTTCAGTCAAAAATGGACATCATTGAGGCTAAAATAATATTCATTAGAGATATGACAGATTTGTGAAAGTTCAAACTATTTATATAATAATTCTGACAGGGGGACCACGACATGTTTTAGGATCATCACATTTATTTTATTTTAACATCGCCCCTGGAGAGAAATAGAAAACTTCTTTTTGTGCAGTATCCGATTTCTAAGACCCACATTCAAGTTGGAAGAATATTTTTCAATAAACCCATTGTCTGTTGCAAAACTAGATTCCAAGTGTAAACAAAAATGTGCGCAATATTGTTTGATTTTTTTGAATTTCGATAGTTGTGTTGGCAAGCCGTGAGACGATGTTGCGGACATGCTCAGAAGATAGACAGGGCTTGACGTTTCGTCGATAGCGAGGTCATTAGAGACGGTGCAAGTTGGTCAGAGAATTAGGAACGCGGAACGAACTAGCCATTGCCCATATTGAGGAACCATCCCAGCATTCACCTGGAGTGATTTCAGGAAACCATGGCCCGTCAGGGAATAGAACCCAAGTCCTCCCAAATACGAGCCGGAAGGTTGAAGGAAATAGCGATTGTCATCGAGAGTGGAGAGATTTGGGCGGCTCTTAATCAAGGTCTTGAGAGCCGATGAGAATGTAAGTATAGAGCAGCGCCGGAATGCATGGGCGGGGGAAACGGGAGATCCCCGAGAAAACCCACCGACCAGCGATATCGTCCGGCACGAGTCCCAAATGCGCAAATCTGAGCGACACAGCCGAGAATCGAACCTGGTTCACATTGGTGGGAGGCGAGTAATCTTACCACCACACCACCGTGGCCACAGCGTTTCTCATGTTAAGTCTACTAATCAGCTTGTCTTTGATGGAATACTGTGCTCAGTGAAGAGCGGGGCGCTGTGTTGTGGTAACAGGTCCCGAGCCGGTGGCCAATCTGAGAGAAGAGCGGATGCCGTCGGGCGAGAGGGTGCTGCAGTGGAACGCTCCGGCGTGCGCCCATAGTTACCTGGTATGCTGGGGGACGTGGGGCGGCGGCGGCAACTACGCCTGCGCCAACACAACTGACGCCAGCTTCATCGCGCCGCGCCTCGACCACGCTATCACCTACAGCGTCGTCGCCGTGGCCGCCGGCGGCGCCTCGTCCGACCGCGCGCTGCTGCACCATTCCTTTTGAACCCGCCGCCCCGGCCCCTGCTTCCACAGATGACAGGCTCTTCACGGTTAACTGAGCGCTTCTGAAAGCACTTTTAACACCTACTTGTCTGCATACGGTGCATTTTTACACCACACGTTAAATTAACATTGCGATGGACCTCATCATCACTTTATTCATGCGACGATCAAGTTGAACTACAGAATTTTATAAAAGCGTCACTATATTAGAAATTTAAAAAACAGAAAGCAAAATTAATATATTCAGTATTAACAAATGTTTATGTAAAACTTTTAATTCAAGGTTAACAGATGGAATTACTTTCCATCCATCGTTATCAACTTTACTGCGTGTAAGGCAGTCAACGGGCCCATTAAAATAAATGCAGGCAAGAGTAGTGATACTTTTCAAAGGTATATTTCGAATGCGCTCAGTTAACTGTGAGCAGCCTTATTAGAAACTGTCACTTCTCTGAGGTGGCCACCTGCTCCGGCCTCTATACGCCATGCTCAGCCTATGCAGAAGAAATATTTGAGCGGTGTGTCGGCTTATGAACAGCTCTAAAGAAACATTACAAATGTGTATAGAAGTGACACCACTGATTGTCCTCTAAAACTTCCACCCTCCCACCTCTCCTTCTCCAGTGACTTATTATGCAGAACTACAGTGAATGTATTCAACTTTCAAATGTGCAGATATTCCAATCTGTTAATTTTTTTGTACATTAACGTAATTTGTGATTTTAGGTAGCAACTTTTATATCTATTGTAAAGTAGTTTAGCCATAGAAAATATACTTTTAAAATTATTTATTAATATTAGTCAAGCAAATACTGAGTCATTTTCATAGTGATAAACGCTGTGAATACGCTTCGTAACTACAATTTTCGTTTTCATGATAGTCGAGAATGCCATGTTGTTAAAGTAGTGGTCTTGTGGCATAAAGATGTGTAAATTGTCGTAATGGTTACACGTTACGATAAGGAAAATATAGTTATTTCAAAAATACCTGGTGCTCTAGGTAAATATTGGTGCAATAAAAGCAAGAATTACCTGCTAGAAAGACCCAAACTTTTTTTTTTTAAGAAGCAGGTTAAGAAGTGCATATGACTGAACTGTAAATATTTTAATGTTAATAAAAGCTGGCTATCAAATAAAACATTCTTTGAAATTTAATTCTGATATAAATATGCCGAACCTCAACTGTTTCCCTACTCTGACGTCAGACAACTAGACATACCCTCTCTCTCCTTCAGTAAAAGTTACGACTTTACGATAATATAAATGTTGCAACGTCTTTCCCTTCTATGTCCATAGTTTCTCTTAGTAAAAGCGGGTATAACGGTAACTCAACAAATCAGTTGACCAAAATAAATGTCCAAAAGCTGAAACAATCGTCGTTCAAAAATAAACTGTCTACACTACCATCTTACAAATATTAAATTGCTATTTCATAAATAAAATTAAAAAAATTAAGAGAGATTATTTTTTCTGTTGATGTAGGTTACTCATGTCCTCCTCCCCCTCCCCCCCCCCCCCCC
>NQII01001249.1:130661-174041 GCA_002778355.1 Clitarchus hookeri
CTATATTCCACATAACACTTCAACTCAGTATTTGACCACAGCGACAGATACTGGCTTTGAATTCAAACTGAGATTTGAACATTTCAATTAACTACATGATTAACGTTTTTTTAAAGTTCTAAATGGGGTTCCTAAAAGCTCTAAATAAAATTACCATTACTGCTGTATACGATATAATTAATATAACTGTTTGATCACAAGTCCGTTTCATAAAGAGCTGGGAAACTAATTGTGAAAAACATCCGTACTGTGAGATACTAATTATTTTGGAGCAGCGAGTTTAAACAATTTCGTGGATATGCTTTACCTTGTCATTTCATTGAATAACTAAGTGCACCTGGTTAGTTAAGGCACAAAACTGTGATCTGATTAGAAATGAATATGATTCTTCCGGCTCACGTAATGTTTATACGACTGGTGGCACAATTTCATTCCAGTCAGTTCATGACATTCTTTATGTACTCCGGTGGCCCAGGTACTTCGTTTAGGTATGCATTATAAATATTTCTGAAATTCAAACGGTCTTTGCATGCGTTAGACTGTAATTTATTGTGTTTACTTGGACAATGAATCTGCGATGTCCCTAATGGTTGTGGCACTCCGCTGACGCCCCGGAATCAATACTATTGCCTATTATTATTGTATAGCTGGGTTTTGCCTCGGTTACCTCGAAATTTCAATAAAAATATGGTAATTTAACTGTTCCTTCTTGCCTAGTACTAACAACCACACGCAACACGCCCAGGAATGCTTGATTGTTGACTGTTAATGCAGAAATTGATAAATTATTACGGCGTCGGTCCGTGATCAATACTCCCTTTGATGTGCCGCGCCACCCTACACCGTATCCTCGCGACGAATATTTAATATATTTAATTTATTCAACACCGGTCGGAATCGCAGTACCTCTCTCGCTTCTCGACGAGGCCAGACCCTCAATTCACCGTGTCTCTTTCGTAAATCCTCCCTATCCAGCCGACGAGAAACTTCTGACCCCGCTTTGGTTAGGAAATATCACCACACTCCCTCCAGGGCGGGGCGATGCTCCCCTCCATGTGTTCCTCTAGTAGTTCGGTGCTCTGGGAATGTTGCGTGGGCTTACCAATGCTCGATACGCATTTACTGTAGCTCAATCTCATTTACATTAATAACGTTTAAGATTACATTAAAATACTAATTACACTTATCCTATACACTACAGCAAAATGAAAAAAAAAATCACCTTGACGGACGCTTCGTAAGAGATCCAAATTATATTGACATACAGGGCAGATCATAAATAGTACATGATCACTGGCACAAGGATATCCGCCGGAAAATAATGTTTGCAGAGGTGTGCTAAGAGATCATTCAGATCTTAGTGTGCCCTCCTCGAGCCGCAATGCAGGCAGAAAACCTGGCATGTGAACGATCACAGAGGTGAGGAATATCGTCCTGTGGAGTGGGATTCCACTCAAATTACACTTGGCGGCTCAGCTGGGCACGAGACGTCGCGTCGGTGGTGCAGGAGATCGGGCCAGACGACGTCCAACCCAGTTCCACACCTTCTCAATGGGGAAAATATCTGGTGATCGGGCTGGCCAGAAAGTTGAAGAACACAATGAAGAGCGTGCTGGGTTGCACGAGTGGAGTGTGGGTGGGCATTGTAGTTCTGAGATAGCGTATCGCCCTGCCCATGCAAAAATGGTAGCAGAACGGGTTAGATGATATTCTGTATGTACCATGAACGCGTTAATGTCCCCTGTATTATCACCAGAAGTGGAACGGGCAACGTAGGATATGGCTCCTCAAACCATTATCCCAGGAGTTGGTCAGAGTGTCGCTGCCATATACACAGTGGAAGATGCCGCTCACCTAGCCGACGCTGAATACACACTCGACCATCATTGGCCCCAAGGCAGAACCGGGTTTCCTCACTGAACACAACGCTTCGCCATTCTTCTCCCCAGGTGCTCCTTTCTCGACACCACTGAAAGCGGGCTGCACGATGCTGAGTTGTGAGGGTGAGTCTGGCCAATGGCACGCGTGATGGTGGATTAGCGCCACGTAAACGATTGCAGGTGGTCCTGGCAGACAGGACTTGGGTGAAATTATGTTTCACCTGATCTGCGGTCGCCGTGTGATCCGCTATGGCCGCTCGTGCAATGCGACGGTCTTAGCGCCCATCGGTACGTCATCACTGACTTCCGAAACTAGGTATACGGATATGTGCAGCTTTCTCTGACCGACGGAGCCACCATCGATGCACTGCTGATATTTCTCGTCCAACATGTTCCAGCTTCTCGGAGTCCCACCATTCTACCCTGTTCAAACTTGATTAACTGTACGAATGTGGCTCGTCTTCGCCGTCCGGGTATGCTAACAATGTCTAAACGACCTACGGAGTACAGCAAAGCCCTTGCAACTACGAGTTTCTCCCGATGCTCAACTGATTACGTCTATACTTTGTTCTTGTCTGAAGCATTACCGACGTTTGTCCATCTTCGAGGACTTGGCATTATTTTTTCAATGTTCTGGCGTGCTCTGGCTCTCGGTGAGACATATTTTCTATAGAGGCTGAACGGCAAACTTCATTTTCATTCGTGGTTCCGGGTGATCGATTTTTTTTTCGCAGTAAGCATTACAAATTTCGGTGGGATGGAGCCTCGTGGCCGTCACGATGTGTTTCGCAGCCCATTTTACATATTACTGTCTCTTGTGTACATACCAGGCACTAGGGGTTCACATTTCTGACCTCTGTACACCTACCAGAGTTCTGGGAAACAGAACATGATTGGGTAGAAAACACTTTTTTTTTTTCACTCGCGCATGTAATATCACAGAAGGAATATAAAAGCTCATTTTGGATACCTGCATCAGCGATTTTTTTTGCTGGTGAAGATGTACACATATCTGAGGTTCGAGACATGGCCGAAGGAGAAAAAGTGTTTACGACAAATTGAAGGTATGAACTTTAGTACCTCATTTAATTCTGAGCATAAAACATACCTTGTTGTAACTGTAATCGCCTCGAAATATCACCGACGATCGGAAACAAAATGCGGCCATCAGCCAGGTCGACTCATAAATATGCATTCAACATTAAGGTGGATGGTATTTGTATTCTCTTCCATGCTGCTCCCTTAATCGATTTAAAGGGGGGTATATTATTTTCAGGCTTATGCGATATTTTTCCGAGAGGTGGTGCGTACCTGCTTTACAGAAATGAGCAGTTCCTGTCTTCCACCAGTTTGTTTTATCCATATATAGTTCGTCGCATTAAATTAGTGTACTGCGCGAATTGTAGGTACAAAAATATAACAATACCATTGTAATATAAAATTGATGGCGCATGAAAAGGCTTGAATATGGAATGAATATGTATTGTAGCGATTCGATAAGATTAATTTTCATATTATCGGGCTGGTATGTATATGAGTGGATTGTGAAAGCAATGCTCGAGCTGCTTAAATAATTACGGGAACTCGTGATGTGAATTGTGATAAACATGAATATTTGTCTCTGTATTTAGCAGTGCAAGTATTTTTTTCCAGATAAATTTCTAGTAACATTTTATTTTTACGCGCCGATATTTTCTTCCCAAACAGAGTACGGATCAGGATTAGGATGGCACGATGTTATGATCTCGGCTTCGTATATTTATTAAATAGTTTCGGCTTTTAATTCGTCTGTTTATTTCCCGATTCTTTTTTGACTCGTTTAGAGTGCTAATATTTAATATATATATTATTATTATTTACTGGACTTCCCGTGGATGGTGTATTTGGAGGGTTTCTTCATAATCTTATGTAATTTCATGACGTGTGTGCACTTGGAGGTCTTCCCCCTAAAATCTTTCTTTGTTTAAATGTGTGGCCTTTAGATCAGTATTTTTAATGTTTATTCTTTAGGTTGATGTATATTTATAGTTCGTATTATTTTAGAAATCTTCCCCACTACGGTGTTTTTAGTCTCTCACTTTATAATATGTCGCAAATTGTTTACTGTTTCGTTTTTAGATTACCTACCTGAATGAGGTGCAATATTTCGTCGGCTTGTATGTACAGCTACATCGGGACTTGATGGCTCAGATGATGTTCGGACTGCGAAGAGGGTGTCATCGTCTCGACCCAAGATGGAACGTATTCCAGAACATTGTTTGCGTCGTTACTACGAGAAGGAATTTTCTAAAAGCAGCAATGCTCGGTGACATGAGGTCAACTGTATTCAGAATGTGGAGCATCCTACTTTCGCATGTGAAAGTAGGAGCATCCTACTTTCGCATGTGAAAAATACAAATCGCAGTTTGGTCGGCGAAGTGACAATCTGAAAAGGTATCTCAAAACCAGTACCGGTTAACTCTCGTTGCCTGCTAAGCGTTATTTTCCAACATTGAATCTGCATCGGAGATGTACTGGGATGTTAACTGACGCGACACAAACTGGAGAATCATCGAAGCAGAATACTTCAGCTTTGAATGCCGTGGGAAGTTCGTTGATTCCTTCCATGTAGCTACTGCAACAAAACTTTCGCAAATGCTAATGAAGCACGAAGGTATGAAAATAACGCATGTGTAAGAATTCGGACCTTGTTTAGTCACTTGTTTAGCACTCGCGGCAATGCATTTTTACAAGGACAGTAATTTTTTAAAAATATATATTTAATGCTTAACACGCGCGTAATATTTCTATAATCATCACTGGACTGCTGCAAATATGTTCATAAATAAGAAATTAATAAATTATGCAAAAACTACTTTAACATTTTTTTATTGCGAAATACGTAAACAAAGCACAGCAATTACTTGATTTTTGCGTAGTGTATTTTATGAACAGTTATTTGTTTTAAAAAAAAAACATTTTTAATTACGCATTCGCCATTCGCGAATATATGTTTTGAAGGTCAAAACCAACATGGCGCTGATTTCGTCATTTTGTAGTTTTACTAACATCCACTAGATACAAAATACTAAATACGAAATTACCAAATACGTCACTATTTTCGTATACGAAATCGGGTCACGTAATCATTTTGTCAACAAAATCTGCTATTTCGGACACGGCCTCAGTTACTATTAGTTTGCATTAAACAGAGAAATATCTTGAAAGTTAAACTTACGCAGGGCTTCAGAAAAGTTGGAGTAACAGAGAATGGACTATAGTTAGCTTTCCTCTGCGGATTTTAGCACATGTATATTGGCTGCGATGAATGGAAGAGCTTGACGGCGTTTGTAAACAAGACGCCGCTGATACAGGAGTTTATACTCTCGGAGCACGTCCACGTTCCGTCTGTTGACGCTAACTGCATCTTACGTTACAGCACGTTGAACTTCTCACGACACTCCTCATTCCCCGTGTATCACCCTCAAGATTACGGAATGTCTGCGCAGAAAAAAAAAAGGCAAGGCCGAACTGCGAGGCGTGTTAAAACGATTCACAAACACGCGAACAAGCCTCTAATTTGAACTCAAGGCCAACCAATTACGGCTCCCGAAATACTTGCCTGGGAATAGAAAAGTGCCGTGTGCCAACATTTTGACAACAGCCACAAATATTAAGGTACCGTTTGTCTAAGTCACCAAACGGCGCGGGGAAAAAAGATACATTTGTATTTGCTTAGATTTTTAACGTGACTTCTGCATATGAACAGAATAGAAGAAATGATTGGTGTGCATACAAGTGTGATTTTCTCGACTGTTTGGGTACATGCATTTTTGGAAAGTTGTAATTGCTGAAACATATGCTTTCACGAATCATTTTTAGGTAAAAGATTTCCACTATAGAATATTTTAATAGCATTTCGGCGTGTAGTACACCTTTGCATTTGATCCTATACCGTAAAATAATATGACTAACGCTGAAAGTACAATAAAGACGCTGTGCCGTCTGCAACACTGCACATTAGTTCAGTGCCATGCGCTTAAATGCGGCGAGGCATCTGATGCGCGTGTCTGTTGCGTCGTTAGTGGTCCAGCGCTTCTAGACCAAGAACATGCGTATTTTGAAGTCAAAGCCGTAACACGTTCAAAGCAAGATGTATACGTAAACTAGATAGAGATTTATGTTTGTATTCAAGAAGTATACATAAATTGTCTCAATTGAGTTAGTTGATAAAGTATTTTATCTGTGGTACGTGGTAGTAATTATATTATATCAAATTTTGGAATACGTACTTGTTAAAAAGTAATTCTAGAGTTTTTATATCAATCTGTAAAATATTTTCATTTATTAATTTTCTAAATAACGCGACGTGGAGACCATTGGTGAAAATTTTTATATTTATATACTGTGGTAGATACAAAGTGTGTATGCGTTGCTAGGCTTATTTCACTCTTTACATGCAACGAATATCAGACGGCAAGCAAACAAATAGCTGGGTGAGTCCCGTGTCTTCACAGAGATCCGATATCGTGCAGGCATGGGAGTTCGTGGATTGGCTTATATGCATCTGATGTACTGACTTCCCAAGTGTAATGTTTCGTATATTCAGGTAGAATGCTTCCCAAATCGTGTCTGCCAAACAGTGTAGAGAAGTGTTTCGCCATTAAGTTACCACATTCGGACAGTGAAAGCTCTTGTTGAAGGTGGCTTCCCTCCACAAGAAGCTAAACATTTTTTCCTCTCGTACGGCACTTTCTAACATCTTGTTTACTCATGACGTGGCATTTACGAAGAATGGTGTGTTTTCAATTTCCACAACACCCTTCACTGACTATGTTGATAAGAAGCCTCACGTCACTCCGCAGTGACGCATCCAGTTAATGTTCAATGTTGATGTAATGGTTATCTGAATGCTTGAAACTCCAGTATCACTGTAAAATTAGCCCCGTTGGATCTAGCACGTCGTGCGTGGTTCGTACATGACAATGCACAGCCACGTTTCAGTAGAATGTCCAGAGCATATCTCCATGAACGGTTGATCCTGTACATGTGGTAAGGTCGTACACACTCAATCACGGATTTGAATAAGCAGAACTATTTTACTGAATCTTTAGTTAATGAGCTGTTTTCTACTGGCTAAACAGTGGAATGCTCTGAGGTTTTACTTCCAGGTCAGTGTAACGCACTAATAATCAGTAGAAACCACTGTTTGATCAGTGAATACCGGCAACTAAAATGGTCAGTAGAACTTTACTGATTTAAAAGGAGCAGTTTCAACTGTTTTAATTTTAGAGTGCACCGTCATTTGGCTAATCTTCACGCTCCCCTGACTTCAATAACAAGTGTTACTTGTGAAATTATCTGAGTAGTTTACGCAGCACCCAGCATGTAGGACAAGGTTTCAAGCAAAGGTGATCATTTCGGGCACCCCTTGTGACACATCACTGGTTGAAGATACACGCAAAAGAGTGTTCGCTGTTAACTGAGCACTTTTAAAATCAACTTTTCGAAAAGGTTACTCCCCCCGTCTGCATGTATTTAAATGGGCACACTGATTGGCATGTGCCAGTAAAGTTGGTAGCGACGGAAGGGAAATAGTTCAATTTATTAACTTTAGGTAAGTTCAAAGTGTTAGGTAACATTTTAAAATACTGACATAAATAATGTTACTTTCTATNTAACAATTTAAGGAATTTTTATTATTTATATTTTTCTAATAATTTTACTGTTTCACTTGACCAACGCATGAAAGTGATCAGGCCCATGGCAATGTTAATTTTATGTGTGGGCGGAAGGACACATAATATGAGTACAAGTAGATCTTAAGTAGGGTTTCCAAAGTGCTCAGCTTACTGTGAAAAGCCTTATCAATTAGGACTATTGACAATTCCTGCAGAACCCTTCGGAGGTCTACGTTTCGAGAAGTATCGGTATATTATGAATTTATAACGCGAGATTTATTATTCACATCTCAGTTACTATCCTCATAAATCCACGCAGCCTCTTATACCTACTGTTAGTTTTCAAGATTTACTGTAAATTGGTTTCCGTTTGTATATATACATATATTAACATATTCTCATTTGTACACAGAAAAAAAAAACATTTCATTAATAAGTCAGATTATGTTTACAATCCTCAATATAATCTCTGGATAGAAAATTGTGAGATGTTTTGTATTTTCGTAAGAGATTGAAAGAATTTTGAGCAAATAATATGTACAACATATAACTGTCATTAATGCAGAATCACCAAACAATATAATTATAATGTTGGATTTTTTATATTAACCTCGAAGTTTAGTAGGTAACACTTATTTGTATACAATTTTCACGGGTCGCCTAATGTTTAGGTCGTGCACCAGCATACACATCAGTGTCAATTATACATATATGTTATTAGTCACAAGTAAAATTCCTTTAACCATTTTGACACGAACGTCTTTACATTTCCACGGGAATAAGCATTTCAGTAAAACTACAGTAGCTGTTTTCTCATATGTTTAAATATTGGAAGATAAAAAACCTTACTGTAAAAACACAATAATATTTACTAGCACAAAAGTACGGTGTGTTTTATCATCGTAACAAATCCTAAGGCAATATTTCTGTGGTTCTTTCACGGCTCATTGAAAAATTTTGAAATCAAATTAGACAAATATATATCCCCTTCAACCAATCCTATTAACGTAAGCAATATCTGAAGCAGAATGCTGGCAGAAAATTAATGATTAAAGTGGTAGCCAACAGCTTGGCTTCTTATTAATAACGTGTTGTTCAAACTGATGGGAAGTGAAACGGGTTCCTTCTTGTTTATGGCACATTAGAATAACAGTCGTAGTAGTGGTAACACACTGGTGTTACTAACAATTTCACAGTGTATTGTGCTCGATCCACGGATTCCATATTGTAAGTCCACGTCGAAATGTTAATCCCAACATCCTGTGGAGAGCGGGAAAAAATAAACTATACTAAGATTTAAAAAATGCTAACTCGGTCGTGGAACAACTAAACAAAAAATACTTGGCATCAGATCTCTATTCAGGAGGAAGTCATGAAATAACAAACATTGTTGTCAACAAAAACAGTTTATTTCCATTCTTGGAAAAAAATTAATTCATTCCAGGCTATGAATAAGAAGTCTAGAGAATAAACATAAAAAATTATCAATCTCTACATTACAATTTATTAATTTGTAACGTTTCTTATTGACATTTAAAACCTTTAATCACTTAGTTAACTCTTTCTTTTAAAAAAATGCTATCTTTCTACCATCAAAAGTCTCTAAAAGTCTACATTCTCAAACAGAATACATTATAATTAATAAATTATTACACACAAATTCTAATTCATTCTTCAAATTCTGCTTTATAGCAATCAGAACAATGAATACAATACAATGCAAATTTTTATTTTAAATTTTATATTATTCTAGTACACAATTGTATTCTTGAAGCTTGGCTTCTATGTGGCCACGTGTTTGGTGAACCACGGAAAGCCGTATGGGTATATACGAGTTCATCTTGGCAGTTTTGCATTAGTTTTTTATTTCAATATGAGTAGTTAATCAGCAGCCAAAAAAAAACAATTAACACTTTAGCCTAACGTCTTTCTTTCGCTTTACTACGCAAATTGAAATGTGTTATATTCAAGTAAACAATTATATTCAAGTAAACCAGTTCACTAATTGACATGCAATGCAAGTAAAGTTCATCCCCGTTGGTTGTTATCTGTCATCAATTTTCCAACTGTCAGAATTGTGTCCTGCAAAGCATAATAAAACTTTAATTTAATTTAATTATGTTTTTAATAAATGTGTTATCTGTGAGCGCATTGTCAGAATCGAATAAAATACTGTGATTTTGCAACCCAGCTACTTGATTTTGAACTCCACGGGAAAAAGTGAGAGCTTACATCAAAAACCCTACATTAATTCTATAACCCATAGTTATAAACTAACTTCAATGAAATTAACTTGAATTACATTGTTTACAGCCAATTACAAACAAACACGCTAAAGAAATACTTGAGTATTATAATTTTAAGTTGGATATATTTATTCATACTTACATATTCCATATAAAGTTCAAATAATTATGGCTATACGGTAAAATTGAAGACATAAGTGGTAAAGTTTGGGTGCAAAAAAAAAACACGTTTTTATTTTTAGTAGCAACTCGATAAACAGGTAGCCATATTTTGTTAAACTACAGAAAATGCATTAAGTATATATATATATTCTTAAAAAAATTCTTAATAAAATTTATTGTGAAAATTATATATCTATGCGTGTTTTATATGCATGTAAGTATAAATACACGTATAACAAAAAAAAAATAAGCGCAGAACAGAATATAAATTCAGATAACATTGTGCATGATTTAGTGACAACACTTTGATATTTTTGGAATTACGTTTTCTTGAACAAATACAATATTGGGAAATTGTGTAATGGTAAATTAATTTTGACTGTAATTCCGGTAAATGTAAAAATGAAAATTTTCTTTTGCATTTAAAAAGTTTTCTATTGTAGTACTGCATGTGTAAAATTTTGTAATCTGTTCTTCTTATTGGACAACATTATTACTTAGATCATCACAAATCCACATACATACGTGGGACATCAAGTATATTTATCTGTGTTAGTGTCTTACTATATTAGACAACTTTCAGAACTTAATATGAAACATAACTTTTGGATTCTGTTGCCAAAAATTACACTACTGCAACTACTAACTAGGATAACCTAACCAGTTCTGAGGCAGGATATGCCCTACCGTGGATTCGAACCCACGCCAAAAATTCCGTTTAACACATAGCTGAATCTCAACCGCAAGAGTGTTGGTGAGATTATTTAAATCTGTGTAAGAAATAAATTTTATTGTTTGTCACAAACTTTCTTAGAATGTCAGATATTATGATCGCTTATGACTAATGACTTACGTCGGTCTGCGGACCTGGGTGGGAGTTATTGCTTCGCATGCGTTTGTTGAGTGAAAAAATAAGAAACTGGATGGGACGTAATATCTGATTTGTGTCTGAACCACAGCCTTAAAATAACAGGCCTGAACACTCGTTTATTATCACAGCTTGGACAATTACATACCCTCACTGATTAACTAGTTCACAAGAGAACCGTGGGCATATCTAATGAGTCTGACTTTTAAACTGTGAATGTTTTTTCTACTTTATAATTTTAAAATAATTAAGTGTGAGTGTATGTTAGTAACCATGAACTAAGTAAAAAAAATAGTTTTTGGCCTACATATATAGGGTTGTTAGGTCCTCCAACAATGGATTGCGTTAAAATAATTTTGTAAAATAAGTCACGTGCGTATTATTTAATTTTAATAATTGCAGTAAGCGTTATTTGAATATAAATATGCTATGCAAACAGAATAGAGTTTCTGGATACAGTATAAGCAAATACTAATATTGTTATAATTTTTGTTTCTCCACATCTATCTTTGATGGTTTGAAAAAAATTTTATACGTCACAGAAAAAGGTACCTGATGCGCTATCGGCTTCTTCATTATTCTCTGAACTAATAAACCAAAGGAGGTCGGCTTGGCATTTTGGCACTTGTATCCAGGCGTGTCCTAAAATAGCGGTCTGAAAATTTTAAACCACCTGATACTCAACACGAGTTACTCACAAAACTGTCTAAGAACAAACACTACGAAGTCAGATGTTTTTTTAACTAAATTTTTTAGCGCGGCTCCCCAACTTGAGAGACTCACTTGAACTAATCTAGGATCGTAGGTAGATAAGTGTTATTATTCCAGCTAACTAAAACCAACCTAGGAGACCAGGTGCCATCCACACACATGCGAAGTAAACACTGCCACGTCATTAGGTTCACAGTTGCTCGTCAATTGTTTCGTCCGTGAAAACAACTATTCGGCAATCGCAAAATTGAGCTAAATTCATCGATTTCAAATGTTACGTTAATTATAATTGCCGGTTTCATGCCTTCGTCATGGGGTAATGAACCTGGCAAAATTACCTGGCAGAGAACTTTCTTATGTCAGTGCTGTAATTATTGTACTTCGTGAATGTCTTTTAGTGGAGTCAAAATACCAGAACGCAACAGTTTATATACAGGAGGTTTGTCAATATTATTACGCAGATATTTCCCAAATGACATCAACAACACTTTCTTAACACTCACGTATCGTAATATGCGACAAGTGAATGGGAAAAGAATTACAGTCATTTCTAGACAACATCGGAATATTTACGAGAGACTAGAACTTAAATCAGTTACCTCAAACCACTATCTTAGAAGGACAGGTCTGCCCACTTCTACCAGCATAGAAAGCCGAAAAACATTTTAGTCCATAAAAATGCTCTTGGCCTTACGACTTGTCTCTTAAGATTACTTCGTTGTGAATATATTTCCTTATTCAGAAAATGTTCATTAATTGTATATGCAAACACGTAAATAATAAAAATACGAAAACCTGTAATAAAATAATAAATGCAATACCATTTTTCAATTGTGTAGTAGTGTATATATTTTTTTAAAATCCTGCTAACATTTAAGAGAACGATATGTTAAGTTATTTTAACGTAACGTCAATTAATGACGTGAATTTTTATCAAACGAATAAAGCAATTTAAACTTTTGTAATATTTAGCACTACATAGCCATTCTGATTGGTTACACAGCTCTTCAAAATGCTTTGGAAAAGTTCTTTAGAGCACTCGTGGTGCTACAGTTACTCGCTGTAATTAAAGCGATCAGTGAAGTGGTCAGTATTTTACGCTAGTGTCCACACCTGTCCTTCTAAGATCGTGTCTCCGAAGTAGATAGAAACATATAAATAGGACTGCTGTATTCAGCTAAGAATTGCAGCCGTTTAGTTCTTCTCGGCACAACAGTGTCAAACATTTCTTCACAGCTTGCTGTTCTCGACGGTGCTTGGCCCGTTTGTTATCTTCTCCATGGCGAATGCTGCGTTATCAACTCCCATTTCGGCGGATTCTTCTTTCTTCACTGGTGCCTCCATGATGAACATGGTACCCAGGAACATAAATGAACCTAAAAAATTAATACATTGTCTTAAATAATATTATTAACAGGCGTTCGTATGCAGCACTGCATACCAGTTATTTGGCACATTAATATTTGCTTTCGTGAAGTGGAAAAATATATTCTTTACAATAAAATGATTTCGAATTAATTCCTAAATAACAATGGCACAGGCGGGAGTTTAAAAATACCGTTATTTTCAAGGTAAAGTTTTATGCTCTAATAACAGCTTAAATGATTAGCGCTAATGAAGTGCCAAAAACTTGAAGAAGAAAAAGAACTGAATTCGGGAAAATGCGTAGTTTAGTAGTTTTATTGATTTGAAGGCTAGACCACAAAAGAAAGTTTTTCCAGAGGGGTCATTCTCTTTCTTAAACATAAATATTACTGTATCATTAATTAAGAGAGGCATTATATGAGATAAAGATTTTCTGAGACTACAATCATTGCACTTTTAAAGAATTCTATCCGTTGTCAGTAAAGCTTGGAAATGGCGTACTTCATTTTCAAAAGTGTATAATAATGCATACTTCGGAAAACTTATTTTGCTCTATCAGAAAACACCAAACCCTAGAGCTGATATTGAAGTTTTCGTTATGAAATACGGTTCTCAAGTCAGCCCACATTCAAAATTTGTATTGCTAAAAAATTTTGCAACTGTTTACAACAAAATATTTACGTGCCTTGGCTTCTTTTTACAAAAAAAAAAAGCTATTAAAATTAAAATCAAACGAAAACAGGAAGGAATATACATTAAATATGTGATAATCAATAGAATAAATGTAGTGTCGGAATATTTTTGACGTTAAATACATATTTCAGATTGGGTCGCATACGAGTTGGTATTATTTATTGCACAGCGATTGCATTGTAAGATTTTGAAAATGAGGGAGAGGCGATTTTCGCGGCCGAGGTGGTTGAGACCAGTCTAAAAGATTCTGGTTTCTAATCCCGGACAAGGAAGGGATGTTTGCGCTGTTTTTAGACTAAACTTTTTGCAGTGTATTAAATTAACACTGCTGACGATTAGTCTTCTGACATAACAACGTGGGTGCTAGTGAGAGCAAAAAAAAAAATATATATATTCTGAAACATAAATGGAGTTAACACATGGGGGTAAGCGCTATAAAATAATTATAACACTAAAACATAAATGTATAGTTGATAAGGGGCAGGGCGACTTACTTAGAAGGTAGGCGCCAACGTAGAAGATGTAGAGCGACTCCCTAAAACCAATAGCTTTAGACACGGGGTCGACCAGAATAGGCAGATTCCCTCCGATGTTGTTCATGACGAACAAGAAAACGCCGATGGTGGTTGACCGCATGGACAAAGGAATGATCTCCACAAGGACAGCGAACACTATGCCGAACCACATCTCAGCTGAAACACAAAACACATCATTCAACATTTAAAGCGGGGAGGAAAAAACTCATCTTTAAAGGCTGAGTTCAAGAACAATGCAAGGTACGCAAGACCGCCAAGAAACGCAGAGACGTAAATAAGTCGAACGCATGTATTTCAAAGATGTTGTTTACAAACAACGCAATACGTAAGAACGCAACCCAAATGTAGCTCAGCTCTCAACTTCTTGCGTTTTTGCTTAGGCTTTATTGTCTTGCGTAGTGAATTTGTGTTAGATTTAATGCATTTAATTACAACTTAACTGCACAACGTCGAATTATAATATTTAAGTAACTCTGTCCTGCTAAGCAAATTAAAAGAGTTCCCAGAAATTAAGAATGCAAGCGTTGGTACACTATTTTAATCCATAAGTCTTTAACTTACTAAAATTTAAAGTGTTAAAGTACAATTTTGCCAAACAAATATTACCCAGAAAGAGACAAAACGTGGTTAATGAAAACACAAGGGCAAATATTTTTTTTTGTAGCAGCTTCATGTTTTCATTTTGCATAGTTGGCATTGGCTGTTCATTGTTAAGTAAAAACTTTTGCAGCCAAACTTTGAAAAAAAAATTCGTTGTACGTTAACTACTATGCTACAGTACACACTGGTATGCAGCGCATGACTAAAGTAATTAGGGGCCATGACAACGCAAATCTTGCATATGGAGGAATGATATAACGTGAGGAGAAAAGTGCTTAACGAACCACGAACAGTTTGTAAATATCTTGCGTCATACAATATTTATAAGCGACAGTTATTGTTTTTGCGTACGTTAAGTCTCCTTTACCGGGAGCAATCAGAAGCGAACATTCTCACGGGAGTAAACGGTATGTGAGCGTGAACAAGCACCCTTTACCCGGGCTTGTTCAAGTTCGGTTCGCATTCGCTGCCGAATCCGTTCGTTGTCGATCTTTCATCTAATCACCAAAGAAGATGCGTATTCGCTCATGTGCGATATCCTCGCTTTGTTTACACCCGGGGCGAACAGCTCCGAATCAAACAGAAACGAATGGTAGCAAACACGAGCGAAAGGTTCGCCTGTGCTCGTTCGAACGTTTTCGCTTCTGCTTGTTCCGCTTGTTCTACGTGCTGCTTCGTAACGTTCTTGCGTTTTTTTTTTTTGCGAAGTTTGTAGAGCTTGCCTTAAGGCAGGATCGTCATGAATGAAAAAAAGAGCAGGCTGGCGCTTAGTGAAACCAGCTGCACAAGTCTCGTTACCGTTCAAACTGGAGAACAAAAAAGTTGAGATGACGTGCATGTGGAGAGTCGATTGAATACAGAAATTGAGGTAAAGGAAGTACTTTGAGAAATCCAATCTGCCATTGGCAACGTCCACCACGTGCGAAAAATCCAGACGTGGATCCGCCGGGGATCGAACCCGGGTTGAATAGCTACCAAAGTAGCAAAATGAAAAAAAAAACCAAATTGTAATGTAATTTTAAATGGCTTCATAAACATTCGAATTTCAGTAGTGAGTACTTGCGTACAAAATATTATTNCGGGCTTGTTCAAGTTCGGTTCGCATTCGCTGCCGAATCCGTTCGTTGTCGATCTTTCATCTAATCACCAAAGAAAATGCGTATTCGCTCATGTGCGATATCCTCGCTTTGTTTACACCCGGGGCGAACAGCTCCGAATCAAACAGAAACGAATGGTAGCAAACACGAGCGAACGGTTCACCTGTGCTCGTTCGAACGTGTTCGCTTCTGCTTGCTCCGGTGTAAACGCCGCTCTACGTGCTGCTTCGTAACGTTCTTGCGTTTTTTTTGCGAAGTTTGTAGAGCTTGCCTTAAGGCAGGATCGTCATGAATGTAAAAAAGAGCAGGCTGGCGCTTAGTGAAACAAGCTGCACAAGTCTCGTTACCGTTCAAACTGGAGAACAAAAAAGTTGAGATGACGTGCATGTGGAGAGTCGATTGAATACAGAAATTGAGGTAAAGGAAGTACTTTGAGAAATCCAATCTGCCATTGGCAACGTCCACCACGTGCGAAAAATCCAGACGTGGATCCATCGGGGATCGAACCCGGGTTGATTAGCTACCAAAGTAGTAAAATGAGAAAATAAAAATTGTAATGTAATTTTAAATGGCTTCATAAACATTCGAATTTCAGTAGTGAGTACTTGCGTACAAAATATTATTNAAATTGTAATGTAATTTTAAATGGCTTCATAAACATTCGAATTTCAGTAGTGAGTACTTGCGTACAAAATATTATTATTGTATTTTCATGTAATAATAATTATGTGACAAAATAATATAATTTACAGAAACTGTAGGAA
Source organism: Clitarchus hookeri (assembly GCA_002778355.1). NCBI lineage: Eukaryota > Metazoa > Arthropoda > Insecta > Phasmatodea > Phasmatidae > Clitarchus > Clitarchus hookeri. The sequence goes on from NQII01001249.1 coordinate 147,244, forward strand.
CTTACCGAAGAAATACGAAATGGCGAGGGTGATCATTGCCCACAGCGGATCTGCGTACACGCTGCCGAATGCGCCAGGTGTAGCGATCAGCTATTGAAAATAAAAATACAGTTGTATAACTATTACAAATTCAAGAACAATCAGTCAGTTGTTTATTAGCAATGTTAACATGACCGTAATTTTTCTTAAAATTAACTAATACACACAAACACACATACACATACTTATGTATATGATAATAATAATATTATTATTAAATTATTTTAAAAGAGCCTTGTGTTTTACCCTTTGATGGTTCAGGGATTATCAACAGTTGCGCTATAAAATAAAAGACATATCTTGTGACTCTGAAAAATGATATAATTGTAGTTTAGGGTCACCGTAAAACAGCAAAAATTATGGCGATGTCTCCCGCCCTCTACATGTTCGCTGAGGTGTTAACTTTTAGACTGTGTGGTATCCGTTTAAGCAATAAAGCGAGTGAAGTTTTCAAATTTAAATTGGGGTAAGTTTACTATGTACAGCCCTCANTGGTATCCGTTTAAGCAATAAAGCGAGTGAAGTTTTCAAATTTAAATTGGGGTAAGTTTACTATGTACAGCCCTCGAATTCTCATCCCAGTACTATTAGCCGAAGTGCTTTAATGCTTCTTAAAATTTGGTGAACAAAAATGAATAAAGCCACTGAAATCTCTTAAAAGTCTATCAAAACGCTTTTGGCTACTTTATGTTATTGCACTTTAAATGTGCACGTGTATATTTAAAAGGAGTCCAATTTAATTGCAAGCTTATGATTAATACATTTTATCCTGATACTATTACTGTATGCTACAATGGCAGAATGAAAAATTTTTCCTTTTATTTCAGATTTATTGTTGATTATACTATCAGGAATCCGCTGACATATGCGAATTGTTTACTTTGTGTTCAAAGTATGGTTAAAGTAAATTTTCTTTATTTATCTTATAAACTAACAAATATATAGTGTCAAATTATTACAAGATATGTTGTGTTTCGGACTGTAATTGGCGTATTCAGAAGTATGACTCTATATACTCAAGAACTTGAAAACGGAGGGAATGTATTTTTAATACACTAGAACAGCCACCATAAAAAAATATATATTTACAGATTTTGCTTGGTTGACATACTCAGTGTACTTTGTCATTGGTTTTTAAAGGTGCCGTTCTAGCAGTCGACTAGATCGTGTTTTAATATCTGATTTCTCAGTCACTTGAAGTACTCTTCCAAGGTTTGACTGGATATTAAACGTAACTTTACAATGCTTGGAACAATGTGTACAAAGTGAAAAATGGACTGATTACGCAGTTTCTTTTAAACGAAAGATAGTTCAACGTGGTCTGACATGGTCCCGCCCTCCTCACGCCATTCCGNTGATTACGCAGTTTCTTTTAAACGAAAGATAGTTCAACGTGGTCTGACATGGTCCCGCCCTCCTCACGCCATTCCGAGCAATCCCATTCACAAGTGTCCTGTAAACAAAAATCTCGTTTCCAGAGATGACGCTCGCAACTGCAGCAGGGTAGCTCTGTTTGCAAATTGACCGGCAAATTATAGCGCTTGCTTGATAATAAAACAATGTCACGGTTTGTTGTGAGCAGCTTACCTCGATCAAGTGGGTCATGGATGCAAATGCTCAAAGTTAGCCAACTTGGTTGGGAACCAGTTCGGGGAGGCTGGTCATCGATTTCGTTTAGTTATATAACTTACCGACACCAAACAACATGAAGAAGGCCTTCTATACCTGCACCAGGTTGAACTAGGTCAAAGACGACGTAACCAGCTTGTACATTTCCACAGTTGGCATGTCTGTGTGTGTGAACACCACTGCACTGTTTTCGATGTATTGTATAATTTTTCTGTCCCGTTCACGTAGTTTAGATATTTTATAACAACTGCAACGTAATATGAACGTTGTTTCTANTGTATAATTTTTCTGTCCCGTTCACGTAGTTTAGATATTTTATAACAACTGCAACGTAATATGAACGTTGTTTCTACTTTGTAGCAAATATTAAAAATTCCCCAAAAGCCCGCAATTCATTCTGGTCATATCGTCTAGAGCAAACGCTTAAGTGAGACTAAAAACATATACATCGAAAAAACTTTTTGCATCACCTGTAATTTGGTAGCTCATGAAGGATGTTCGCTGGGAGAGTAAACGCATTACAAACATTTTTTATCAGAATTACAGGCCTAGTATTCAGCAGAAACAGTGAGTATGTTAATCCCATTATCTCTATAGGGCCGTGAGCAATCAACTTTCTCAGTAATGCAGGTGGGGCAAAACATTTTTTGAGACTTTCGTAAAAATGAAGGAAAATGAAAGAAATTATATATTTACTCATATATTCGGAAAAAGACATGGCCATTTAAAATTTTTTTAATGGGAGATAGTTAATTTTTCAAATCAAACGTAATTTTTCCTGTGAAGCTAACTTACAAATCACTTGATGGTTACACAAGACGGTTTTTAACAGTGCCGTGAGGTAGGTAACACGCTGGGATGTCTTTTGGGATCGATCGTTTTAATAGTCCCATAAGAAATAAATTATATAGAAGTACCATCAAAAACCCATCTTAGTGGACGTGGTCAACTTTGTTTAGCATCAGAATTCTCACAAGTGATGGCAAGCCCATTAATTTGAGACAAGTCATAATTTATTTCTAACTTTCACCTGTTTATAAGTTCAGTTCCTGAAATGAAGGAAACTCTTTAGCAGGCGACTACACGCACACTATTGTGGGTTTGAAATGTTATCGGTGATCTACATATCCAGGGTGGCCAACGAACTATCTTTGGATCACGAGATACAAGGTATAAATTCCACATAGGCCAGTGTAGTGTCTAGCGTGCTCAGATGTAAGTTTAAGTTAGATACCATGTAAGCGTGGTCCTTTCACACCTTCGNGAACAAAAATGAATAAAGCCACTGAAATCTCTTAAAAGTCTATCAAAACGCTTTTGGCTACTTTATGTTATTGCACTTTAAATGTGCACGTGTATATTTAAAAGGAGTCCAATTTAATTGCAAGCTTATGATTAATACATTTTATCCTGATACTATTACTGTATGCTACAATGGCAGAATGAAAAATTTTANAATTGCAAGCTTATGATTAATACATTTTATCCTGATACTATTACTGTATGCTACAATGGCAGAATGAAAAATTTTACCTTTTATTTCAGATTTATTGTTGATTATACTATCAGGAATCCGCTGACATATGCGAATTGTTTACTTTGTGTTCAAAGTATGGTTAAAGTAAATTTTCTTTATTTATCTTATAAACTAACAAATGTNTTGTGTTCAAAGTATGGTTAAAGTAAATTTTCTTTATTTATCTTATAAACTAACAAATGTATAGTGTCAAATTATTACAAGATATGTTGTGTTTCGGACTGTAATTGGCGTATTCAGAAGTATGACTCTATATACTCAAGAACTTGAAAACGGAGGGAATGTATTTTTAATACACTAGAACAGCCACCATAAAAAAATATATATTTACAGATTTTGCTTGGTTGACATACTCAGTGTACTTTGTCATTGGTTTTTAAAGCTGCCGTTCTAGCAGTCGACTAGATCGTGTTTTAATATCTGATTTCTCTGTCACTTGAAGTACTCTTCCAAGGTTTGACTGGATACTAAACGTACCTTTACAATGCTTGGTACAATGTGTACAAAGTGAATAATGGACTGATTACGCAGTTTCTTTTAAACGAAAGATAGTTCAACGTGGTCTGACATGGTCCCGCCCTCCTCACGCCATTCCGAGCAATCCCATTCACAAGTGTCCTGTAAACAAAAATCTCGTTTCCAGAGATGACGCTCGCAACTGCAGCAGGGTAGCTCTGTTTGCAAATTGACCGGCAAATTATAGCGCTTGCTTGATAATAAAACAATGTCACGGTTTGTTGTGAGCAGCTTACCTCGATCAAGTGGGTCATGGATGCAAATGCTCAAAGTTAGCCAACTTGGTTGGGAACCAGTTCGGGGAGGCTGGTCATCGATTTCGTTTAGTTATATAACTTACCGACACCAAACAACATGAAGAAGGCCTTCTATACCTGCACCAGGTTGAACTAGGTCAAAGACGACGTAACCAGCTTGTACATTTCCACAGTTGGCATGTCTGTGTGTGTGAACACCACTGCACTGTTTTCGATGTATTGTATAATTTTTCTGTCCCGTTCACGTAGTTTAGATATTTTATAACAACTGCAACGTAATATGAACGTTGTTTCTGCTTTGTAGCAAATATGAAAAATTCCCCAAAAGCCCGCAATTCATTCTGGTCATATCGTCTAGAGCACACGCTTAAGTGAGACTAAAAACATACACATCGAAAAAAACGTTTTGCATCACCTGTAATTTGGTAGCTCATGAAGGATGTTCGCTGGGAGAGTAAACGCATTACAAACATTTTTTATCAGAATTACAGGCCTAGTATTCAGCAGAAACAGTGAGTATGTTAATCCCATTATCTCTATAGGGCCGTGAGCAATCAACTTTCTCAGTAATGCAGGTGGGGCAAAACATTTTTTGAGACTTTCGTAAAAATGAAGGAAAATGAAAGAAATTATATATTTACTCATATATTCGGAAAAAGACATGGCCATTTAAAATTTTTTTAATGGGAGATAGTTAATTTTTCAAATCAAACGTAATTTTTCCTGTGAAGCTAACTTACAAATCACTTGATGGTTACACAAGACGGTTTTTAACAGTGCCGTGAGGTAGGTAACACGCTGGGATGTCTTTTGGGATCGATCGTTTTAATAGTCCCATAAGAAATAAATTATATAGAAGTACCATCAAAAACCCATCTTAGTGGACGTGGTCAACTTTGTTTAGCATCAGAATTCTCACAAGTGATGGCAAGTCATTTATTTGAGACAAGTCATAATTTATTTCTAACTTTCACCTGTTTATAAGTTCAGTTCCTGAAATGAAGGAAACTCTTTAGCAGGCGACTTCACGCACACTATTGTGGGTTTGAAATGTTATCGGTGATCTACATATCCAGGGTGGCCAACGAATTATCTTTGGATCACGAGATACAAGGTATAAATTCCACATAGGCCAGTGTTGTGTCTAGCGTGCTCAGATGTAAGTTTAAGTTAGATACCATGTAAGCGTGGTCCTTTCACACTTTCGATTGCCCCCCCCCGATATGAAAGAGAGGACATTAGTCCAAATACCTTTATTGCCAAAAATTTTATGTTATATTTAGAGCTAAACAAAAATTTCGCGAATTCATTTTGTTAATCCGAACCACAATTTCTGTCATGGCGCGAGATTTTTTTGATATTCAAATTTGTTGCACGTGATACAGTCACATTATTTCTTCCCGTTTGTTACTGGCTAAAGAGTTGAAGTGGGCGTGTCGGAACTGCTATGGTCCAATCATGCAAGGAAACACTAGTGTATACATATTATAAGTCTAGCCTCTACTTCTAAATTAATTTGCGAAATTCACGTACCTCTAATTGTTTCAAATGCACAGTGTAACAGAAATGGTGGACTGCAACACCGGGGTTGCGTACAGAAGTGGAAACTGAGGAGATATTATACGGGTCAGTTTGTATTACGGCCAACTATTTGGTCTCAGCGGCCACTATAATCTGGCGTATCATCGTGTGTATGGCAACACAGTAGTGCATTGTAAAGTTTCACATTTATGCGTCACGTAATTACAGTGCACATAAACACACAATGAAAAGAGCCGAACTAGCGGTCTACGATAGAAATCCACAACACTTCGTTAGACAGGCGTTACATCGAATGTTCAAAGCACCCACCGTTCATTCGCTGGCATGCAGACGCACGCTGCAAAACATTATTACCTTGCGCATTCAGCATCTCCTCATAAACTGTAGTAATCGCGATACAAAGTTTTGCCATCATACTTGCAATCCACACACGATCAAAAGCTAGATTCATGGGGCTACTGCAACAAAACGGTCGGCCTTAGTATGAAATGACCCGTATATATGCCTATTATTCTTCACGGTTTTCACTTCTCTACGCAAACCCGATGTTATAATCCAACTTTTTTCATACGCAGTACAACATTTTAACAGCCGTTGGTATCCTAATCATTACCACTGTTAGCACCACAAATCCTGGTGGGAGAATTAACTTCCAAGCGGAGGCATCTAGGGAGGCGAACCGACAGAACTTGTGGCGCTAACAGCACGGTCATTGTGTGTTTACCTGGCTGAGGGCAAGGACAGCGACGCGAGATTTGATGCCCATCCTCGCGACGAACTTGTCGGAGATCACCCCNTTACCTGGCTGAGGGCAAGGACAGCGACGCGAGATTTGATGCCCATCCTCGCGACGAACTTGTCGGAGATCACCCCGCCCACGATGACCCCGACACTGCCGATGCCGAACGTCACGATGAACAGCCACCATCCCAGGTCCTCGGTCGGANCCCGCCCACGATGACCCCGACACTGCCGATGCCGAACGTCACGATGAACAGCCACCATCCCAGGTCCTCGGTCGGAAAGTAGTTCTGGTAGTACAGGTCGCAGTTGTACGCGAAGCACAACCCACCTGAAAAGGACATCCTTTATGGTTAAATTGAACTTTATCTTGTATTCTATCTGTACGTTATAACATTTGAATGAAAAAACAGAGAGAAAATACGAGTGTTGGTAATGCCTAGTAAGGAATAGTTCTCATGGAAAATATTATTACAATGACTGCACACGAATATGGTGCGTTGTCATTTCCGTGTAATTTTCTAGATTCGGTTAAGTTTTGTTTGCATAAGGCGAAGGAATATCCTGGAAGTAAGGGCTTCAGAAAACTTTGAAGTAACCGCGAATGGACTATAAAGACTGTTTGGAAACTCAGTGGCCAAACTCCAGATATAGTGCCTTTGGACAAATCGAAACACAAACGTCCTATACACTTACTTATATCCGAAAACGTATATTTGTATCAGATAATTTTTTTTAAGTTGCTGCGTACAACACCTACAAAACAAGGCTGTCCTATTATGCGGGTATGACACGTTGCATAGGAAGTAGGCGCGCGTCGCTGCGTATGTAATAATGTAGTTTGGCGCGCCTACAACCTACGGAACTTGTTCTACGTGTATGATCGCACAGCCCTGCTCTCCAAGCGTTCTACGCCATAATTTTGAATACAATTAAATTATGTAATATTACTTTTCCGGATATGAATGTAGCTACCGGGATTTTGTGTTACTATTGGTCCAAAGAAACTATGTCTGTAGTTTGGCCACTGCGTTTTCAAACATTCTATATGTAAAATACTCAGAAGTCTAGCCCGATACAAGGGGCAGCGATGGCGAAGTGTTTTAAACTACTTGTCTCTCACCAAGACGAACCTGGTTTGATTCACGGCCAGGTCGTCGCTGGTCGGCAGGTTTTCTCGGAGATCTCCTGTTTCCCCCGCCATTTCACTCCGGTGCTGCTCCACACTCACCTCGCTTCGCCCTCGTCGGCTCTCCAGACCTCGATGTTAAGAGCCACCCAAATATCTTCAATCACTCACTCTAGCCTGATACAACAATACTGTAAAGACTGTTCACGATAAAGTGAGCAATTTTGAAATCAACCTTAGAAAATTGTTACTGCCCCTGCCTGTATATACTTGAAACGGGCGCACTGCGTGACATACGCCCAGTAAAGTTGGTAAGTGTGGCTCCTTCGAGGTTCACATGCAAGGGAATCGCGTCCGCTACAATCCTGCTTCACTCACCGTCTATCATCGAATAACCAAACACATGAAGCAAGAGGGTGGAGACTTCTACACCTTCAACCCATCTCAACACTCCCAACAAACACACATGGTCATACGAAAACTGCCTGCGGGAACCAACCCAGAAGACAACAAGGCTTCACCAACCCCGACACAAGAATCCTAGACGATCCGCAAATACAACGGTCAGTATACTACAGCCCGCCAATACTCGTCATTCTGCCAGACAACTCTCAAGCCACCAAGCTTGCTCATCTACGTCACGTTCTTCACTATATCATCAGAGTTGAGCCCTACCAATCGCTCAACCCTAAGAGATGCCGCACATGCCAGTGTTACGGTCACGTCACTAGCAACTGCTAACCTGTATGCCCGACAATGCTCAAACTACAACAACGAGGCTGACTGCCCCATCCAACTAGAAGACCGTCGAACCTGTCCAAACTTCTGTGCGAGAGCACGTGGGCGGCTCCGAGACCTACCCTTAGCGACAAAAAAAGGAAGAAATGCTAACGCGACCGTCAGATAAAGACGTCTCACCAACCCGCGCAGCTCAAGAAGGCCCCGGCGGCGACGCCAGGGAACTTCCCAGACCTGCGAGGACGGCCTGTTTCCACACAACGCCAGGACCTACAACACCAATGCCAGACTCCCAACTTCTCCAAACAACACAGCGCAGCAACCGCTCAACTCCAAGGCTTCCCCTGGCACAGAGGACACGCTCACTGCACTTCGCCCACTGATCAACATTCTCACGACATACTCCCGCATCATCCTAAAAACAGCCCGACTTCTACAAGACAAAAACTCACCAGGGGAAAATTTTTTGGTCATACTAAATGCCGTATTACAAGCCCTAACCACCTTCCCATAATCCCTCAACAATGCTTAATAAAAATAAAGAATTCCCATCTCTCATTTAAACACTACAAACATTTTACACAGAAACATTAAATTACCAGTATACAACAGTAGGAATGGCAAAAAAAAAAAAAAAAAAAAAAGTTGGTAATAATGGATGGAAAGTAGTTCCATATTTTGACGTTGAATAAAAAAGTTAGGTAAACATTTGTGATAACTAAAATTATTTCTTTAGCTTTCAGTTTTTTTCATGTATCGAAGTATTAAAATGAGAAGATTTGTAAAATATTTACTTTTTTTAACTATGTCACAGTTTCGCTTGGCCGATGCATGAATAAAGGGACAAATCCCATGGCAATGTTAATTTTACATAAGGCGGAAGAACACACGTCGTGCATACAAGTATATCTTAAGCAGGGCTTTCTCATTGCGGTGCTCGGCGCGGACGCTCACCTGTGTGACGTATAGACGCGGCCAGGCAGAGGGCGATGACACGCGGTTGTATCAGCACGCGCCAGTCGCTCTTGGGCTTCTTGGGCGGTGCGGCGCCGGCCACCACGATGGCATTCTCCTGCGACTTGGCCGACTCCTCGCCGATGGCTTTCCTCTCGGGCTCGCGGATCGTGAACGCCAGCAGGATCATGATGATGAAGCCGACGATCCCCGCTCCGTAGTAGCACACTCGCCAGCCCTGCAACACACACACACACACACTCACACACACTCTCTGTATCGTCGATGCTTATGGTCTGTTCGCACTTTCTTCACACCTTCTGAATCAAACTTTTTGAAAAATTACCCCTTGTATGACGTGTTTAGTTATTTCCTAAATATTCCATGTATAACAAAATTTTTACATTTCTATTAACATCTAAGTACCTTATTTTTAGTTAAATTGAACTTTTACTTATATTTTATCTATTAATGATAACACTGAGTTTATAATTTATAGGAATAAAAACAGGGAGAGAATAGGTGTGTTGGTAATGCCTGGTAAGAAATACTTCTAATGCAGCATATTATTAAACTGAGTGCACACGAATTCATGTTCACTGTATCGTTGGTGTAGTTTTTTTAGACTTAGTTCAGTTTTGTTTGCATGAGGTAGGAATATCCTGGAAGTAGAACTTAAGCAGGTCTTCACGAAAGTTGGAAGTAACCGTGAATTGACTATATCTCCAGTTACGCACGACTTTTAATAGTGCCAACTTATAGTCCGTCTCACGAACCATTGCACTTTTTTGACATTTCTGAAAGTATACTTGTGCACAATTATTTCCATGGCAATATATATTTTATAGGATGTTCACGGTAAACTGAGCACTTTTGAAACCCCTGCCTAAGACCTACTTGTATGAACGTTGTATATTTTTTCCACAGTATGTAAAATTAACATTACCGTGAGCCTGATCACTGTATTCATGCATCGATCAAGTGAAACTATAAAATTATCAGAAACGTAAGTATTTATTACACTTATATTCGTTAAAAAACAGGAAAGTTAAATAAATTATTTTAATTACTCACACATGTTTACCGAACACTTTTAATTCAACGTCAAGACATGGAACTACGTTATCCTCCGTCGTTACCAACTTTACTGGGCTCTTCTCTGTCAGTATAGCGATTAAAATATATGCAGGCGGAAACAGTATCATTTTTCTTAAGGTAAAATTTAAAAGTACTCGCAGTTAACCAGGAACAGCCTAGAGAAACGAGTCGACTGTATCCACAACTGCAGCAACACGGCGTTCGATCAGGCTTTCCCTATTGACCGGTTAACAGCCAATGCAATGCCGAGTTGACCGTGTAAGTGTATCAGTGAAACCTTCTTTCGAATATAACAGAAGGTACAGTCAGTTCATCGTGGTAATTTCATTTGTAATTAGAATTTATTTATTTGAGAAAATTTTCTTTGAAGTTACGTGATTACTTAAAAATTTTTTCATAAAAATAGCGAAACAAAATTAATGCAACTGGACCAGTTAATTTTGTTTTTTGTGTAAGCAGAAACATTCACACAAGTTCTGCCCGAATCTGACTCGCGCATGGTTATAGAAGTGTTTACTTTGAAAACCACTATAGTTTCGTCACCTACCAGAGAAATTCTGCGCCCTTTACTTCAAGGCAAATGCTGAGCTTATAACAATTATTACGCGTGGGCCAAAGTGAGACGCAAAAGGGACAAAATAGGCCTTATCCACGGTCACGCAAAGGATCGCTTAAAAGAGCATCGCAGTGGAAGACGGGAACTTTGCTTGGCGTCCGAATTCTCGTAAAAACTGGCCACGCGCGCCTCCATGCATTCGCTGACTGTCAAACGAAAGCAAAACTCGCATCCACTGAAGAGTCCGTGTATCAATCACCTCCGAAACGCAGTGGGACCGCGGTAGTGTATTGATTAGACTTCTCGTCTCCCACATAGGTGAACCAGGCTCGATTCTCGGCGGGGTCGCTCCCGGATTTTCGCACGTGGGAATCGTGCCGGACGATGCCGCTGGTCGGCGGGTTTTCTCGGTGATCTCCCGTCCCCCCTCCACCCTTGTCTTCCGGCGCTGCTCCACGCTTACCTCACTTTAACCTCATCGGCTCTCAAGACCTCGATATTAAGAGCCATCCAAATCTCCCAACTCCACTCCGAAACGCGTTCTCTGTTATCACTGATATTTCAGTAAAATTTTCGTGCTACAATTTCAGTGACCTTATGAAAACTTATAAGCAATGTTTTAATAGGTCTATTAATTTGTAAGCTAAAATGCGTTACTCATTAGTATTAAAAAAAACTGTATGCAGTTTGGTTTACAAGAAATGAGATTTAATATTTTCTCTCACTTTCAATCAACTAAAATTTTATTTTTCAATGTAAAATACAGTTTACACAATTTGCTTAAGTATTTATCGAGGAGACCAAAGGAAAAGAAACACCATGAATTCGGGTGCCATTGTCCCTGTTTAGGCTATTATATTATTTCAGTTGTAGAGTGCAGAGAATTGGGCTGCTCTTAACGATGTCTTTAGAGTCTATGAGGATGAAGCGGCGTGAGTATGGAGCGGCCCCGGAATGCAAGAGCGGGGGAAATGGGAGATCCCCGAGAAAACCCGCCGACCAATGGCATCGCCCGGCACGATTCCAACCTAGAAAAATTTGGGAGCTACGTCACCGGGAATCAAGCCTTGTTCGCCGTGGTTGAGGTGAGAGCTCTAGCCGCCAAATCGCCGCGGCCACACTATTTCAGTTATAGTTGCATCGCACAAAACTGTAGATAAAAACCGTAGGCCTACGGAATTCAGGAACCGTAATAGAATACAATATACAGCCACTGTGTGCGGTTGGGCGAGAAGAAATGCATGATTGTGATCGCTTTAAAGTGCACATTGCCAAAATTTTGTGGCGATAAAATTTCGTATTTTTAGCTTCATGTTTTCATCAGTTTAAAACCCTACTTCTGCTGCCTTTGGTGACTTGTCCAGTTAGTTTAATAACTTTCTCCCATTATCATTATTAGACGGACCTGAACTTGATGAATCATTAAGGACATATTTATATGAATACTAACAAAACCGGTCCAAAGAGTCATACATTTGAAAACTGTGAACTGCAGTACAGTCACGGGGGCCGCGGTGGCGTAGTGGACAGACTGCTCGCATCCCACCTAGGAGAACCGCGTTCAATTCCCGGCGGGGCAACGCCATGATCTTCACATGTGGGAATGCGTGCCGGACGATACCGCTTGTCGGCGGATTTACTCTGGGATCTCCAGTTTCCCCCGCCCTTGCATTCCGGAGCTGCTCCGTACTCACCTCACTTCACTCTCATCCGAAGACCTCAATGTTAAGAGGCGCCCAAATTTATCCAGTCCATTACAGTACTTCTACGAAAGATTTATAGCTTTTAAAGAAATAAAGTAAAAAATGTATATCGGAATATTGGAAATATCAAATAATGAACCACGTACAGTAAAGGTTTCCATAGTTTACAGGTCTTTGCTTTGTGTTTTGGTACACGGTTTTTTTCTTGTCCCATTAAAATGTTACAAAAATTATAGTCAGTCGCCCCAAACTATGATCATATTAAAATTGAAATTACAAAAGTTTTCTAAAATCAAAATGTGCCCAAAATAACATAAATGCGTGCAAGTTAATTACGAGTACAACACCGTTCATTGAAAGAAAGAACTCCTATAGTCTAAGACTATGTTTAAAATTGTTGCATACGATATCTGAGAGAACTGGGTAAAAAGGTTTTTTTCTTTCATTCCAGTGAAATGTGCAGTTTATAATGTTATTTTACTATTAGCATTTTTTATTTTACTATTCATGAGCAGTATTAGTTTTGGATACGACAAAAGTTTTAAAGAAGGCATAGTTATTTTTAAATACAGGACTGTTGTACGTTGAATACACGCGTTTTACGCGCATTAGATTCTTCTATGATTCCTTTGTGTCCAAAGAAAGTCTCTTGAAAGTATGACAGCTGAGACTCATTTATAGCGTCACCTATGAGATACATCACTAATCACAAGTTCCACTTTAACTACAGTTGAGATGATTAAGGTGACTAGGCCAATGACAATTCATCTTGACACCTAAGGAATATGAAATTCTCATGTTTTCACGGACAGCAATATCAAGCGGTGGAAAATTTTCAGACTAACTGTTTGTTGCTTCTCTCCGGTATAGTGAAAAAAATTAGTTACACATGTTTTGTTAATGAATTAGAAAATAATATTCGAAGGTTTTATTAATAAGAAGTTAAATTTTTTCACGGCCATGCACATTATAACCATGTTACCTACTTATACCAGCAATATGCAGTGTTCAGCAGAACGAAAAGCGAGAACAGAATATTCAACTAGCTTAACCAATTTCAAAAATATTTTTTTAATGTAAATTACTGTTATGTTTGGTTTACAAGCTTCGCTTTATCCAGACACGTAAATTAAGATTGTATAACATTAAAAAACTGGAAAATTAAGCGTCTCAAAATAAGTAGCAAAGATTAACTTTGGGTTCTTTTGTCAAACCACTCTGCTGTGAATGTTACTCGAGTCCAAAAGAAAACTTTATTAAATAACCATTTACAGGAGAAAGCAAAAATGAAGAAATCGACTTGAAAGTTGTCTATAAAATAATATAGAATACGCTCATTAAAAGAAATGTCTTTTTAAAGGGTTTATTTGATCGCGCAAAATGTAAAAAAATGGCCGTATCAAACACTGTTCTTTTGCATACGGGCCCTCCGTGCAAAGCAATTCAGACGGGAGTCACACTTTTACAGTTATATATTCCTACCACATAAACACACACTTAATATCTACTGAGCTGATGGCTACAGAACTTACCAGACCCCAGAGGTCCAGTTTTGGGATGTAACGGCCAATAGGGAAATCAATTCCATATCCACCGTAGATTCCCCAGTTGAAAATGGACAGAACAAGCCCTCGTTTGCTTTCAGGAAAAAGATCCGACAGCAGACCGGTAGCCATAGGATTGCAACCAGCTTCCCTAAAAAAAAAAAAAACACATTGTTATCAAGCCATTGGGTTTTTATTGTGGCCGTTAACTCAAACCAATTAAACAAATTAGTTGATCTTTGAAAGGAAAGAGTTAAGATATTATATCAGAACACTTTTCAAATATGACTAGTCTGGCGAAAACGTCAAGTAGGTAAAATGTATGTTATTCGTCATTTCCCTGGGAAATGAAACGTGGAAATTTGAATATTTTTGTGCCAAAATTTTTAGCAAGTTGTTGACCCGGAAGTTACGTAACATTAAAAATTGTTTTTATTTATACGGTAGAAACAAACTTTAAGTGTCGTGTAGTTACAGTAATCTGAGAATATTTGTTTTTGATATGGCCTTTTAAATTTTGAAGAAAATGTCACAGAGATTGACGATCAACTGTATACTCGATGAAAGCCTTCTGTAACTGACAATTCTGACGAAACTTCATATTTTCAAATACGGATATAAGTTTAAAATTAACTGACAAACTCAGAAGACAGTTTCGCTGCTAATAGTAACAGTGATGAAAGTATTCACGAGCTTACGAACGATATGTGTTGAGAGGATGAGTGACATCCCCAGTTGCCATAGGGGGGGGGGGTGCGCGGTGGTGTAGTGTTTAGACTACTCGTCTCCACGTAGGTGACCCGGGTTCGATTCTCGGCGGAGTCTTTCCCGGATTTTTGCATGTGGGATTCGTGCCAAACGATGCCACTGGTCGGCGGGTTTTCTCGGCGATATCCCGTTTCTCCCGCCCCCTCATTCCGGCGCTGCTCCATACTCACCTCATTTCACCCTCATCGACTCTCAATACCTGGATGTTAAGTGCCGCCAAAATTTCTTCACTAGCCCTAGTTGTCATACGGGTCTTATTGCAAGAAGTTGTGTCTATTATTCAGTGCAGAAACGAAAATTGATATTTTGTTGCCAATTTATAAATTTCGTTACTGAAATCGTTGTCGTTTAAAAGCGTCAAAGTCAGCAAAAATCGCTGTAGGTAGTTCTGTGTGTCTACGATATTTATTCTTCTGTAAAACAGTGTTTTAAACTATAGATACAATGCTTTAACTTTCCTGAATAGATTGCTGTATTAAAACGCCATAGTCGCAGCTTAAAATTATCAGCAAACAACACACGCGATGCTTGTTTGTGCTATTTTCCGTCACCGTTGTAGTGCTTCGTTATGGCCGGACGTGACGTTGGGGTGTTTAAAATTCTTTACTAGGGAGGCGCCTTAAGGAGGCCGCCTGCCTGCATCGTTTTTCTTCTTTTTTGGCAGAGAAGCGCGGGAGTTATACGGGTTAAACTGGCCCGCTCTACAAGAGCAACATCGCCGCTACGCGCAAGTATCTGAATTGGCGTGCAGCGTTCTCGTAGTGCTGCGTGTACCTATGGCACTTTCAGCTGTGACCCTATCAGTTTATTAATGAAACGTCTGTATCAAAGTTAAATACAGGCTTCTATCGTAGTTTCGATCGTGCCCGGCTAGTATATTTTAAGATACAGCAGACAGGAAAAACAGTTTTTAACTATATTGGAGGGCTCCAAAATAATATTTACGGAATGCATGGTAACTTTAAAGTAGCATTCTAGCCTCGTCTCGGGTATGGTGTCATTTCGTCGGTAAACATACTGGGGGCAAGTTGGTTTCGACAAAAAAAAACCGGATTTCAAAAAAACTGCAACGCAATTCACGCGCCAGGCAGGTGGAACCCTTATCAGCGAGGTTTTGGCCGCCGGTTTTGGTCTCGCGGCATCGTCCATCACGAACGATGTATAGACCGGAAAAAATACGATACTTCTTGGCCGTGAATTTAAAATCACATTTGTCCACGCACTCAAACTACCCATATATAATTTGTTCTATCCGCTTCTTTTGTGAGAAGCCGTAGCTTCATTTTTGGCATGTTGAACGTGATGTGGTTTCTAGGTTTTTCACTGTTTATTACTGGAACTGAGTCTCTCACGAACACTGCGTTTAGACGCTTAAGTTTAATAGTTCGGCGTATCTTACGTCACCGACCAAAGAAAGATGCACAAATTTGTAGTCTTTCAAGAGTATGAGATGAGCTACAGTATTACAGACCAGCCGTTGAAAAGGTGAGAGCTTTTAAATTTAACTCGTTTATGCAACTCGTTTCTTTGGCTTTCACTGAAAGCTGCGAAATTCAGATAAGTAAGACATTTGTACGCCAAACGAGAAAATCTGTGACCGCACTATCCAAAGAATAGCTTGTCTTTTGCGATATAATGAAGTTGTTAGAACATCTGAAAACCTCTAAAATAAAAAAGCTATTTGTTTTTGTGGGTGCACTTGGTGCAGATGTCTAAACTCCATCAGGTTATTCCACATAAAGATGCTCTCCGTTGGGAAATTACAGACGAGATTTGAAAAAATTACTGATTATGAGAACATTAACCGCGCGTAAAAACGTTTAGTCCATGCGCTCTAAACGTAAAATGGCGTAGTTCGAAACGACGCGAGGACTCTGCAAGGTCGGGGTCACATTGCCGCAGCAGACGAAGCCGACCAGTACTTCTCAGTCCTAAGAATAACGTGACGAATGTCAGGATCAGGGAGGCTGTAATCTGAGGGTTAACGTAAGGCCTGGTGTTGATGCTGGATGCAATCTGACATTCATTCTATGTATCACCTATCCTTGCTCGCCTCAAGTTGAAGACTTGCGACATTACAGAGCTGTTGAGCGCGTTTTGTTCTTTGTGCCGGTATGCCGAGATATAACTAGCCCACGATTATTTAGACACTTCAGTGAAAATTAAAAAAACCATTCATAACGGTTTTTTAACATACGCTCTGACTTTTAAGCGTTTACTGCATTGTTTACAGCAAATCGGAAAATAATCTGTTTTAATGTGTTATTCAAAGAGTAATATATAAATTTATACCATATATTAATTACAATATCACAGCAATGTGAATCTGCATTTATGGCGGGAAAACAAATAATTTCACCATAAAAACAAATAAAATAAACTTCTTTTTTAAAGTTTTTATCTTGATTTATATTAATTGCATTTTCATGAAAATAGATCAGTGAGCGAGCCAGAAACAAATTTACTTCCGTTAAAATTTGTATCGCATTATCTTGAATTATTCCAGAGACATGGGGGCACGAATTTGTTAATTTTTTATTTAGAAGCATAGGCCTTTCCGTGAAATTGATTTTATTGGCGTTGTGCACATAAGAGTAAGAAATAATGGGAGAAATTATAATTTTAAAACTAAGCGTGGCTTTCAAAAGTTTAAAGTCAACCGTATGTCACGTATTGTAACTGTACTACAATCTTTAATTCGTTTAAGTCTCCAAATGCCGTTTCGTAAAGATTTTGACCAGACGTAGGCCAGTTCACACTCGCTTAAACTCCTTCAGTAGCCCACACATTCCACTTTCTGATTAAAAAGGAAATAATGTGTAAGAAGAGAACATTAAGTACAATCTAGTCGCAAAGTAAAGCAATTAAGAAAAAATAACATACCAAACAAAGGGGTCTCTCTCCTTAAAATCAAGATCATTAGATTTAATTTTTAATTCTACGTTGGCATGCTTTAAAACTTTGCAGGTGGTTGGTTTCCTGACTTTGAAGCAAATATTCTAGGAAGTATGTACTAGGCCTACATATTACCCACAGTAGTGCGCCAAAGCAGAGATAACATTAATTGCAGTAAAAACAAGATGTCAAATTTGTGTGCTTCTGACCAGAAGATTTCGGCGATGCTAGTATCCTGCATTTTTCTAGGAAGTCCTTTTCCCAGTCTTACCTTTGATGCGTTGTATAACGAATTTATAATTATTTTTGTACCTTGAGAAGAGTTTTACTAGTTATAGAACGATAATTACCATTCCGACACCATATAGACATTTTATAGAGTAATGACCACAAATTGAAGCACCGTGATTATTTATGACACTAAGATTTTTATCGTTTTAAAGTTAGTACAATATACACTTACCCTACGGCCAAAAGTAACCTCAAGACGACAAGATGCCAGTAGCTGGTCACAGCCCCAGACAGCAAGATGGCTATGCTGAATATAAACGTACACACTGCTAGACAGCGAACCCTGCAAAAATGTATCAAATCCTTAGTACAATTATAAAATAATAGGATTAAAGCATTAAAACATACATTGCATAAGTTTCTTATTATGTATATATATAATAAAAGGAGGCCTTTCTTGCAACTTTATATATAAATATATACAAAGTTGCAAGGAAGGCCTCCTCGGAACGCAGACCTTATTTATACACTCGATATGGCTTAAAACCAGTCCTGCGTGACCTTGCGTGACTTTCGACTGTGCAGGCTTGGCGACCATGTTACCACCAAACCCGAGGACATATCCTGCCACAGGATTGTCATGTAGCCAAGGACCCAGGCTTCCAGGTCACGGGGGACTGCCTTGTTATTAATGCAGAAGGATGTTTTCGAAACTGCCAGTAAGGACGCTGAGAAGGACTTATATTTGATTTTCCTTATGTTTAGTCGCAGTCTGCAAGGATGGAAAACGCGTGGTGTCTGTTGGCATTAAAATAGTTAGACTCATACACTAAGTTACGACATTTTCCGTAAAGGATTAAGAAGATATTCAATGATCATACAGAAAATATAGTTGCATTATCGTTGAAAATATTGTAATTATTATTTACAGTATCAAGCACACGATCATCTACGTACAAGAATCCTTTAACTGAAAATAGTAAATATTCAAATTTTAATGCAGAATAAATTCACGGTTATAATTTTAGCTACTCTTGTTTGTCAATCAACTCATCAACTATAATTTTCACGAGTAAGTCGTGCCGAAGTTTGGTTGCCGCCACCTTGAAATCAGATTACAAAACTGTTTTGTTGTCTGTCACTTCAATGCTGATTGTTTTTAAAATGTAGAAACACTAGACACGCCCCCCACCCCTTCTTTTCTAGCACAGGTGGTAGTGAACATGCAGATGATCTGCTAGTACCTGTTGTAGCGATCTGCCAGGATGCCCAGGACGACGCCCATAACGGTGTAGACTGCTATGAAGCTGGGGCCAGCCAGCACCTGGTAGTCGATGCCGAGGCCGTTGTACGTCCACTCGCAGTAGCTGGTGCCGTTCAACTTCAAGCTCTCGCAACTGCCACACAAAAACACACAACGTGACACTGCAGCCTTCATACCTCTGCTTCATTGTTTTATTAAATTATTGTAAAGTTCATTAAATAATGGACAGACGAAATAATTTAACGAATTTATTGTTTATACCTCTGATTCTACAGAATTGTTTACTGTTATTTATAATTATTTTTATAAGAGTATTTTGTAAATATTTCTAACTTAAATATTAAACAAAATAACGCGCTCTACACCATAGAGCATTAAGCTCACTTGGGTCTATAGAGTACTATATAAAAATTAAATTAAATAAACGTTTCCATAAACTAATGATGAAGCAGACATATTTTCTTCTCCTGCTGATGTCCCCAATATAGACTCGTTCTTCGCCAGCACAACTGTCAAAGTCACGTTGTCAACTGCGAGAAGCGTTTTAGTTTACATTTGACTGTTCAACAGAACCATCCTTTTATATTACTTTAACTTACATGAATACATTCTAGTTGCATTAAAACTAGGTTACAGGAAAAGTACAAACACCTCAAAGGACTCGCTTACATAAGCAGTGTTCTAATTTCAAATACTACCCATATTGTTTTTGATAGTGTTGTCAGAAAAGCAGTCCAAAGTAGGAACGTGGCTCCCGTGGGCACTCCACCCTATTCGCTATACGATTTGTCCTGTAATACCAATCGCAATCTTAGCGACAAAATTCCGTCCAATTCAATTTTACTTGCACAATTTGACATGCAAGATTCGTTGGACATTAATTACTCTTATATTGCAGGGGGGGCCGCGGAAGTGTAGTGGTCAGACCACTCAACTCCCACCTAGGTGAACCGGGCTCGATTCACGGTGGTGTCGCTCCCGGATTTTCGCATGTGGGAATCGTGCCGGACGATACCGCTGGTCGGCGGGTTTTCTCAGGGATCTCCCGTTTTCCCCCGCCCTTGCATTCCGGCGCTGCTCTATACTCACCTACTCACCTCACTTCACCCTCATCGTCTCTCAAGACCTTGTTGTAAAGAGCCGTCCAAATATCTCATTTCACCTTAATTTTAAATAAATGTGTTAGCCATAAATATTTTAATAATCTTAGGTTTTCAACAGCAAAAAACAATTGTCTTCTGTTTGATAACAGCAAGAGGTGCTAAAAATCAGCATTCTGTGTGTGAACAGACGTTTGACGAAGAAACAATGTAATATCATTAAGAATGCCTAGGTCACACGATAGTGCACGTTGCAGTTTTAAAATCTATACCTTTAGAAAAATTAACCAGCCTTATAACCGTTATACTGGCTTACACATTTATTGTAAAATAAATATCTTAAGACATCAAGGATTTTATATCACTTTGAAGTGATGACACAATTGCATTTTGCGTGCATTTCCAGCAAGAAAATTTGATTGTAATATTATCAGTTCTTGTGCATGAATATTTTACTCCGTCCGAACATTTTTTCGGAACCAGAGTGTAGAAACTCAAAATAAATGGATCAGGCTTGGGTACTCACACGTCTGAGCTGTTGGCAGTGCTGCATTTCACAGGGATCTCTGAAGCTCTTAGCTCTGTGTTGTTCAGCTGGCAGCTGATGTCACCGTAGTGTATATCTGTAGCTGTGGCTTTGCTCGTCACACCTGCACACGTCATGCGCACCCACACTCACACACTCACGTAAATCCCCGGTTACAATGAAGAAAACAACACCCGGAAAGAGCTATTGATATGTATAGGACGTTCACGGTTAATTTAAAACTTTGAAATAAACCTTTGAAAAATGTCACTGGGCACGCTGACGGGCATGCGCCCAGTGAAGTTGGCAACGACGCAGTGAAAGTAGTTCCATGTCTTAACGTGGAACTACAAGTAAAAACTTAGTTAGGTAAACATGTATAAACACTGCATGCAAAAGTTTGCAAATTGACGAGATATTTTTACATATGTGCATACAAGTAGATCTTGAAGCGATAAACAAGTGGAGAATGTGACCGACTTTACCCCGTATTCTAATAAGTGAACATTTGAATTTGTAGTAACAGTTTTAAACATTCTAAAACAAAGGAAAGTCTTTGTAGTAAAGAGAAGAAGCATTTTTGGGACGTGAAACGAAAGCGGAAGCTATAAAATAACAAATAATTTCCTTTTATTCAAAAAATAAATAAAGTAAAAAATACACTGTCTTTCATGTTACAAGAAAATAAGATACTTAAGAATTCTACGATAGCATGATAATAAAATAAACAGCTTGGCCACAGAAAAAATTATATTAAAAGAAAAATAGCCTAAAACTATTTATTTTGGTGTGTAGTAGATTGCTGCATCATTCCTGTATTCCTCTTATCCTTGAAAATTTCATAAAAATGAGGCCTGGAGGGTCTGATCTCTACAATTGTTTAAGGTCACTTTTACGCAAAGGTAAGTACAATAGCCGCAGTGCTAAACTTATTTTTTCCCGGAGTGATTCATTATATATGCAGTTTGTTCATTTAAACTTGCAATCTACTCTCCTTAGCTTAACGACCGTTACAATTTAATTACATAACATAATAAAAGTTTGACTTATCTACATTTTTAAACAAGAAATAATATGTGTCTAACATCACGACAAACAAACGTTACTGGAGTTTACACAAATTATGTATTTTATCGGGCATTCCACAAAACTGCTCTATATCCAAAACACTTTATGTTTTGCATTTACCTAAATGAAAATAAAAAGTAANCCACCGTTAAAATTTAATTACATAACATAATAAAAGTTTGACTTATCTACATTTTTAAACAAGAAATAATATGTGTCTAACATCATGACGAACAAACGTTACTGGAGTTTTTACACAAATTATGTATTTTATCGGGCATTCCACAAAACTGCTCTATATCCAAAACACTTTATGTTTTGCATTTACCTAAATGAAAATAAAAAGTAAAACCTTAGATGTATGCCTACAATTAATAATATGTTCACTCGTACAGCTAACAGACCATGAAAAAGTTAATTAAATTTAGACATTAAAAGTAAACAAATTATATTGAAGTTTAAACGTAACTTACTACAGACATTTTACCGACATAACTAACGGCTTATGTTCCTCCACACACACACAGACACACTCACACACACACACACATATATATATATATATGCAAGTAATTTTTATCAGATACATACTCAAAGCCATTATGAGTAGGATCCTGCTTTAAAAAAAAGGCTCACTCAAAATCTCAAAACCTTTGAAACCCGAAATTAAGGTAAAAATTATAACGTAATTCAGCAACAATTTTTTTTTTGCAATAACAATGATACCATGTTTTAACAATATTATTTGTACTAACAGTGTTTTATGTAACAATGAATAGCAATGGTTTTTGTAATTATATTGTTATTTACCAATTTAATTTTGAAAACAAAAATGGTTATATAGAATTATAAGGTTTAAATATTAAGAGGTCGTTCTTTTATCTATCTGAAAAAAATTGACATGGACTTTTTATAATTAAAACAGTAGGCCAATAAATTAAT
Source organism: Clitarchus hookeri (assembly GCA_002778355.1). Lineage (NCBI taxonomy): Eukaryota > Metazoa > Arthropoda > Insecta > Phasmatodea > Phasmatidae > Clitarchus > Clitarchus hookeri. The sequence goes on from NQII01001249.1 coordinate 170,021, forward strand.
ATACCTTATATAATATACTTACCTATCATGAAATGGCCAATCTCAGCTACCATATAACTCAGTGACACTACCGCCAGCACGTACGGCTTATAGAGGAAGCGTAATTTCTCGACAAGGGGAAACATCTTGACCTGCAACAACACAAACAAATGAAACATTAATGAAGTTCTCAGGCTCTTGCAGTTGTTGTCTCAGAATTCACTGGTGTTTCGCTGCGTATTGCACTCGTACAGTAACACTTTCCTAAATTAGTTTCGTGCAAAGTACTCTCAGTCAACGGTTCAGTTCAGTAAAATAATAGAAACCATCATCTNCTCAAAATCTCAAAACCTTTGAAACCGGAAATTAAGGTAAAAATTATAACGTAATTCAGCAACAATTTTTTTTTTTGCAATAACAATGATACCATGTTTTAACAATATTATTTGTACTAACAGTGTTTTATGTAACAATGAATAGCAATGGTTTTTGTAATTATATTGTTATTTACCAACTTAATTTTGAAAACAAAAATGGTTATATAGAATTATAAGGTTTAAATATTAAGAGGTCGTTCTTTTATCTATCTGAAAAAAATTGACATGGACTTTTTATAATTAAAACAGTAGGCCAATAAATTAATATACCTTATATAATATACTTACCTATCATGAAATGGCCAATCTCAGCTACCATATAACTCAGTGACACTACCGCCAGCACGTACGGCTTATAGAGGAAGCGTAATTTCTCGACAAGGGGAAACATCTTGACCTGCAACAACACAAACAAATGAAACATTAATGAAGTTCTCAGGCTCTTGCAGTTGTTGTCTCAGAATTCACTGGTGTTTCGCTGCGTATTGCACTCGTACAGTAATACTTTCCTAAATTAGTTTCGTGCAAAGTACTCTCAGTCAACGGTTCAGTTCAGTAAAATAATAGAAACCATCATCTACATAATCAGTTAAATTGGCTGGTAACTAGCCAACCTCCCGTGACGCAGTCGGTTGGTGCGCCGCCGGTCTGCGGTGCGTGAGGTTCTGGGTTCGAGTCCTAAGTAAGGCATGGGTGTTAGTTTAAATAAGGTATTGAGTTAGTTTGTGAGCCATCCACTGATTAGCCTTCAGGAATAACACCGGCGGACGTGCAATTTCCAATTCTCTGCATGGTAACTAGTGCCGCGCAAAGGAAGGTGAAATCACTGTTGATACAATGGAATCGTGTCACTGATCGGTAATTTCAATTGGTCAATTTTCAGTGATTTTTATTTAAGTTTGTCTGATGAAGGGCAGCATTCATAGCTCGAATTTTCACTGATTTTGAGTTGTATGACTAGGACGTCTTACAGCCGATTTATATTACACTAACTTATTTAGAACAATAACTGTTTCGCTCTTAACTGAATATTTTTGAAAGCTCCGTTCATTTTAACATTTTCGTCCGCCATGTATCGTTCCAACACATATAAAAGTAACACTATACGATGGACTTATGTTCATTATACATGGATCAACTAAGTGGCGCCATGAAATTGTTAGAAAAATTAACATGGAACCATTAAGACAATGCCACTAAAATATATAACGTAAAAATATAAATAAATAAAATTCAAAGGTAAACTATTTACACACTTTACGTTTGTTGAAACTTTAATACAGTACGGCAGTGGTTTCCAACTTTTTCCAATACGTAACTCCTCCTACCAACAAAATAATTCCCGCGGCTCCCCTACAAACTATCTAATAAAAATATTTGCTTGTTTCGACATTTTAGTATTTTTTTACAACAAGAGCTTTGTAATGTATTTGTAAAACGTAAGTAATTTATAATGTATTAGGAAAAAGTGTGTGCTCATTTTTTTCCTTGCGCGTTTGTCTAATTTTTTAAATGGCATTTGAAACAAACGGTTAAACAAAACGTACGCTTCCGCGGATCTCCAAGTGGCCGACATTGGCGCACTCACAGCAGCGTTGCGGTTGTAAACCCCTGCGCTACACCTAGGCAAGAGCACTTTCCTTAATTCACTGCCGAGATTAGTGTTGGCCATGCATGTCAAACTCGCGGCCCCTGGCGCATATCAGTGCGCCCACAGCTTGTTGTGGGGAAGCAGCAGGAATGCGGCCCGCGTTTGCTGTGTTCGTGAGTGGCGCGTGGTGTATAGTTCGCCCGCGGTTACTTACAACTTTTCTCAAGTCCTACTTAAGTTCTACTTCAAGGATATTCTTCCACCTCTCGCAAACAAAGCTTAGCCAAGTCTAGAAAATTACACCTAACGTAATAATATTTTCATAAGAACTATTTCTTACAAAGCATTGCCAACATACCTATTGTCCACCCATTTTTTTCATATCAATTATAAATAAATTATTAGGTATGATTTATAAATAAAATATAAGTAAAAGTACAATCTAACCAAATGCAAGGTACTTTTATGTTAACACGAGTATAAAACGCTTACATGGCATACTTAGTAAACAACCAAACACGTCATACATAGGGTGATTTTTTAAAGGTTCTATTAAAAAAGTGTGAAGAAATCGCGAATAGACTATAGCTGTATTGATATTGCACATGCACCATCAGTCAGTCGAAGAATTCTAAAAATTTTATTTGTGAACAGTTTTTCTTCCTTCTAAAGCAGAACGAATCCAAATTAAGACGTCAGCCCATAGACGAAATTTTACAAATTATAAAGAGAGTTATTTCAAGCCTAAGTATTTCACCAAATTTTAAGCATTTCGTAACCAGAAAGAGATGTCTTACGTCTAGTAGTACTTGGTATTGTTTATACTTTCCTACTTACACGATTGTTTTTTTTTATTGTTTTTGCTTTTATTTTCATACATGTATTGATTCTGTGCCACAATTAGTTGTGAAAGTTTAAAATAGAATGTTATTTAAACGACATATACACATATATAACTTTTTCTTACTTCTTTCTTCTGCTTTTTCGTATGTGGCCCTTCGTGAACTTCTGATTACATCTTATGGCCCATACACCAGTTTGAGTTTGACACTTCTAGTGTACAACCATACCAGTTGGTGATAACGTTAAAGCACCCACCGTTACTAACAAGTGTTTTTTTAGATGTCCATTAAAAAACATTTCGGTTAACTGCAACTCAGTTTTTACTCCACAAACGGGTCTTGGAAACCTTATTCTCCCAACTAGAAGGTAGAAATTTACATCTCCTCAGCGTTGGGGCGTATGAAACATATATATATACTAGCTGACCCGGCAAACGTTGTTTTGCCATAAAAAGTATTTCTAGTGATTATAGTATTAGAAAAAAATAACTATAACTTATTGTAAGTGTGTGAGGATGTGGTATATAAGTGGAAGAGGCATGGAGCTCTGTGGACGATGACGGAATATAAAATTAACAAAACACCAAACATTTATAATTTTAATTCATAAAAATTTATTGAAAAATATATAATTATTTACGCAGCAAAAAAACAATATCAATTCCTTAACGCAGTAGAGTGTACAATATTTGTTGTCATGCCATCTGTAGCTAATACAAATAAACTTGATGGTTTGCCCACTCGAGAGCATGCCACGTATAATTGTCCGTGTGAAAAACATGGCGTGCTCAAATCTAAGCCACAAACAGACATTGTTTGGCCTTGAGATCGGTTGATGGTCATTGCAAATGCCAATCTAATTGGAAATTGAAGACGTTTGAATGGAATTGGCACATCTGTGGGTATAATAGGGATCCGTGGTAGCAAGATACTTTCACCTCGGAATTTGCCATTTAAAATGATGCATTCGATTACATTTTTCATCAATTTTTGAACAACTAATTGCGTGCCGTTGCACAGCCGTGGTGGATTTAAATTACGAAGTAAAATAACCGGAGATCCAACCTTTAATTGTAAATTATGCTGTGGCATGCCTGGTAAATCTAAAGAGTTTAAAAACTCTGCTGGATAATTCACAGCTTCGGAAGCATCGCAAACAGAATCAATAGATTTGTATGTCACCAAGTCCCCTGGCAGCAATTGCTGTATCTTGAGATTTAATTCGTTGACGT
>NQII01001249.1:174293-216907 GCA_002778355.1 Clitarchus hookeri
AAAAAATAAGGGTTGGTGGTAGAAGGGTGAAAATTTAGGAGGGTATGTATTTTTTGATTCCACATCATAAAAAAATTTAAAAAAAATTTTTGTTCAAACAATAAAAAAAAATTGTTTGGGGGTGGCCACCCTTATTACTTAGGGGTGTAAAAAATAGATATAAATCTATTCTCAGACCTACCGAGTATACATAAAAAATTTCATAAAAATCGGTCCAGCCGTTTCGGAGGAGTTCAGTGACTAACACTGTGACGGGAGAATTTTATATATTAGATATATATTGTCATGTTTAAGTAAGTAAATGAAATAAATGGTCAGATATATGTATTTGAAATTTGAGACGTTTTTGTATCAAATGTCTTGTACACATGTATTGTGACGAGACAAGCTTACAATCTGTGAATAATAAAGATGATAAGGGAAATAATCTGTTATCTTGTTTTATTGCCTTGACCTTCAGTTATAAAATTTTAGAAAAAGTTTATAGAAGTAGTCTATTGCTCTTTATTATTTTTTTTATAGATGAATGTAAATTTTAAAACTTTTGAACGATTCAAATAAATGTACAAGGTATTGCAACTCATGTTAAAATATACCCAAATGGACCTCTGGGGATTTTAAAAAAATGTCTACGCGAATTAAAGCGTTTTTTGCTACGTGAAAATCTGTATTCAATAACCCATAATGTTGGAGGGAACTTCGGCTGTTTCCAAACGGACCATAATAGTTACCGTAAAATTGCCAAGAAATCAATATCTTAATATTATTACACACAGATTGTTTTTCCCAACTAGCTTCACGGCGTACAGCAGGAAACTACACGATGCAAATTCGGAGAAAAAATCAAGTTTTACTTAAACATTATACAAATATGAATGGTACAGGGGAAAAGGATTATTGCTCATGTTTACCGAGAATGAGAATATGGTGTCATCTGATAGAGAATTGTCAGTACTGTTGGCATGCCAAAGCATAACAGTTAAATGAGATGAGAGTCCGAAATAACAGACCTTGGAAGTTACACTTCCAGGGGAGGAGTTTATAGTTTCTATTGCACTTTACTCGAAACTAGCAAATATGGACATTCATCTTTTTGCCTCTATGGTGGGTGATACTCTTCGAATAATGCCCTCTAGCTGCCGTAAAAGTCTCACAATAAGTAAATTTAAAAGTCTAAAGAGTTTGCGATGATGTAAGGAATCAGAACTGTCTCGTCAATGGGGTGTGGACCTTACAGTATCAACGTAACACTGTAAAGAGGGAGCGTTTCCGTGTTACAGTCCTGCATGAGCCTTGAACGAGTTTATCTTTAATTGTAACCAATACTGATTTCGATTCCTTAATGCAAAGTACAAGTTATCTAAGGCGTTGATTTTAATAATATTTGTATGTATTTTGTATAATATGTTCTTTGTATATTTGTTGACAATAACATGCGTAATGATCTTGATATATAACGATGCTGCATTGTATTATAAAGTTGATAACTTCAAAAATTTTGTTAAATAAAAAACTTTGTTGCTAGGAAGGATAAGGATAGGAAGGATAAGGATAGGAAGGATAAGGATAGGAAGGATAAGGATAGGAAGGATAAGGAAGTAATAAAAAAATTTATAAAATTTTAATTAGCTAATTTAAGTGTTAATAATTATTTATTCATAAATCCATCCCATTCATGTTACATTATACCAAACAAAGAAATCCTAAAAAAAAGCCCATTTATTTCAGCAATCAAATTTAAAAACAAGATACCTATAGTCCTTAAACGGTATTTAGAAACTAACAAGTTGGCTGTTTTTTCAGAAACTACATAAAAATATCGTATTGAAAATGGTTATTACAGTGAAGAAGATTTTTAATAACTACAATTTCCTATAATCATGCCATATGTAGAGTCTACGACTAGTATTTGTACGGTAATTTACAAGTGCTTGAATTTTTATACTCTTAAGGGAAAATTTTGCTTTAATATTTAATTTTTCCAAATAACGTTTTCTTTTATTATTATAATCTGTTTTGTACATTTTCTACGAATTTATTGTGTATAATTGTTTATATGTATCATTATGCAACAACTGACAAATCCCAGCATTTATGTTGTGTAAATTGGAAGCTCAATAATTAATTGGTAATAATAATGATAACATTCCAGGTATAGATTAATTCTTTGCAGGCTAATATATATTACGTAACGTTATTTATGCAATTATGCAACAGTTTTCCTCGACACTTCCTGCCCACGTATCACCACACATGATCGTCACGTTTTTTATGTACTGCGAACCTAGGTCACTGCAAGGTCATGATCAGACGACGGCATTTCCTCTTATGCGAAAGCGAAAGGGGACACTGGGCTAGCACTTTCTACGTTCTTTTTTCCCAGCCTTCGTGGCTCTATTTTGTCGTTCTCGTAAGTTGATTATCATCTAACAGGATATACATTGTATTTTATTGGTGACTGGAATCCATCCACTTGGTTGTTCTGTTCATTCTGTCCGTTTTGTTTCAATGCTGGCGAGAATGGGCCGATGTTATCTGATAATGAATATACGACGATGTTTTCATTTGCGTAACGAGGCTACTCTAATCTGTGATTACTGGGAAGGCTTGCATCGAAGAACTGTGCCACTATTAGTTTCGAAGAAAATGGAAGATCTTCTGGAATTCCCCTTACAAACGACGGTATCGAACCCACGACCTCCCGAATGCAATTAAGATACTTTACTGTACGTCCAAACACCTCGGTAGCAGATGTTACGTAACAAATATTTTTTAGTGCATGAAAAAGAAATTACTAGCTCACAATCAAAAACCAGCGCAGTTTTGGGTTCTGAACTGAAATAAAATGTAAACATTAGTTTATTTGGGAAGTTTTGTCAAAGTTGACCTGAAATAAAGTAACCTATTTTACATTGCCTTGTCTCTCATGAGATAAAATATTTTTCGTAACTCAATTTTGAATTAAGTAGAGCTGTGGAGGTCACGCTAAAGACCGGAGAGAAATTAGTTCCATATCTTAACGTTGACTTAAATGTGAAAATGCTGTTATTATTTATATTGCATCATGGTTTTTTAAATTATTATAAGGGGAAGAATTAGTAAATTATTTATTTTTCAAATAATGCCACAGTTTGACTTGGCCGACGCATGAATAAAGTGATAGGCCCATTGCAATTGAAACTTCACATATGGTGTAAGAATGCACAATATGTATACAAGTAAATCTTAAGCAGGGTTTTCAAAAGTGCTGAGATTACCATGAACAGTCCATAAGGCTTTGACTAAGAGATTGAGTGAAGAGATTTGGACGGCACTTGACATCGAGGTCTTGAGAGCCGATTGACTAAGAGAGATAAGGTGTTTTACTATTATTATTAATATATTTGCTGCTTAACCACGTTGCTTTTGTTGACCAAATCGATAACCGTAACGCCTGAGTTAACGCCCACCCACACCTCCCTGAAGTCCATACTCGCTGTCCTACGCCATGTGACTGAGACGTAGGTGACATCACACGGGCTGGAGCTGCGGCGGGGCCGCGGTGCCTGTGCTCCAGCCAAGCGGAGAACGCCGGGAGAGCTGGCAGCGCGCCCCTCGCAGTGCACAGTTGCGACACTTGACCGCGCCCGCATCGCTACGTTCGCGCTAGCCGAGCCGCCTTTCCTTGTTGTGTATGTGCACAGGTGCTGGAGGAGAGCAGTGGGGGGTCGGGCACGCTACCTGCACCTCGCGAACCGGTTTCAACACCCAGGCGTGTTCTCTTACCTGCATGCTCTTGTCGAGTGTTCTACGTGACACTGCACTTCCGTATAATCACAAAGACGACCGACCGGTTAGCCTGCCACACCAGTAAAGCTGTTGACAACATTTTCTGCATCTTTCCTTACCACAAGAAAACACACACAAACACACACACACTTCAGACACACGGTAACTACAGAAGAATACGTGGACAAAATGCCGTGGCAGTTCCTTTGATGTGCGCGTACCCATTGTCTGATTGGCTACATGAGACTCTGGGAACGGGTCTTGTGTCTGATTGGCTACTGCACGCTGCAGTGTGTTCCGTATTGGCTGGGCTGCTGACTGGCGAGAGTAGGTTATCAGGTGCTGACAGGCGAACGGCTTTCCGAAATTTTGCTGACTATAGTGACGCCATTTTACTGGCGGATGTGGCTGAAGTTCGCGACATAAGTGGGTGTTTAAACTTTGTATTTTTAAGTACTGTGCACTTCTGACTAGCCAGTAAAACTCCTTCCAAGACAGCTCGCAAACTATAACCATAACACCGGAGCCCCTCTAAATGGCCTGAAATGGGATTTTTGGACTACTATATCTTATATAAATACAGATCACCTCCCTCCTCCGAGTCCCGTTATTAGACCAAGTGGAATGGCAAAAACTCTACGCCATTTTATTATTTTGCACGTGAGGGCTATGGCATGTTTGATGGATGCCCATGTCAGCGTCACCCGTATCGCTCCTTTCTCTGCGTCCTTCGAACTTGTAGAATAACTCCTGTGTGCTGGTGCCATAGCGCCTTGGTGCTTACAATGGCCGAGCGAGGTGGCGCCGTGGTAACGCGCTGAACTCGCATCAAGTGTTAACAAACCGCGAGTAGACTATACGAGTCATTATATTTACAACGTTTAATTTTACTGTGTGATGGCAGGACACAAACACAAAGGGCAGAAAGAGGAGATTATGAAGTATCAACGGATACCCTCTTGCAGTGGAAGTGACGGGAAATGTCTGAATAAAATCTTACCATTTTTTTTTAGTAGGATTAAGTTATGCGAGGACAGCGCCAACACGTAAATAGAAATAGTGGAAGCGGCAACGCCGGCGAAGGTCAGCCGAGTAGAAACCAGTCGTTGGTTCCTTTTGTCACGCGAACCTCCATACAGTCGCATTCAAACAGTTACGGGGGCGGCCTTGAGAGGCGAAAAAATTTTGATGTTGTGTAAAAGTTGTACGACCCTGGGAAGAGGTGAAAAAAAAAAAAATTNCGTAAATAGAAATAGTGGAAGCGGCAACGCCGGCGAAGGTCAGCCGAGTAGAAACCAGTCGTTGGTTCCTTTTGTCACGCGAACCTCCATACAGTCGCATTCAAACAGTTACGGGGGCGGCCTTGAGAGGCGAAAAAATTTTGATGTTGTGTAAAAGTTGTACGACCCTGGGAAGAGGTGAAAAAAAAAACAATTGTCTTTCTCGTCTCACAGCGAGTTAACGCTCTCCCACTGACGCTTATTATAATTAAAACCTGCACTATCCTCCTAATTAACTGAGTGAACGACACGTATCCACGGGAGTCTGTTGCAGACGTAAACCACCGTACGCTCTGGTGCTCACAGTAAACAACGCGCAGGCTGGCTGTGAAATAAACCTCCTCATTTTAATTGTGCCACTTTTATCGTAACTTATGGTGTTGCGTGTAGTCGTTATACTCCTAATGGCCATGAGAATTCATCAAAACGTATGTTTCGTCTTGGAATTTCTAATTCATGTTTATGATTTTATATTAACAAGGATTTTTGTTTCCTTTATTCCCAGAGCAAACTTATATATATATATATATATATATATATATATATCCTTATCGCAGTTTCTTCAAACATTTTGAATAAAATATTTGAAAAAAAAAAAACACCCCATATATGACGTGTTTGGTTGTCTCCTAAATATTTATTGTATCACATGCATCTTATACTTTTGTTAACATACTTGTGCCTTTTTTTTATTATATTAAACGTTTACTTAAGTTTTATCTGTAAATTATAATATTTTATTTATAACTAATATGAATAAAAACAGAGAGAAAATATTCGTTTTGGTAATGCCTAGTAAGAAATAGTTCTTACGCAAAATATTATTACACCTAGTGTGCACGTATGCGGGATGTTGGTGCTCTGATGTAATTTTTTAAGCTTTGTTTGCATGAGGCGGAGTAATATGCCACTTCAGTTACCTATGCGATAAAAAAATGTTCTTAATTTTAATGTTTCTTTACTCTCACCCCATTAGCTATCAGAGGAACTCCCTGGCACGACGCGCAAAGTAATTTTTAGTTTTAGTTAGTGAAGCTAATTTAAAATAAGTTTGCATGTCGTACAAGGTACTTGAATATAAATCTTTCCAGCCTGCAAATTGGAGCATTTAATTCTTCCACCGCGAAAGGTGTGCGCCAAATGATTTTTTTCTGTGGCTGTGATTTAACTGCTGTCAGAAAACAACTTCTACAGCAATTTTAATATAATTGGTATTCAGTGTTTTTGTACAATAATTCCTCATCCGTGTGTCGCATTTCTACTTGGCTTACGTTTTATCACATTTCTACTTGGCTTAAATATCGCATTCTGACATCAACGGTTGGACAGTTCAAGTCGGTAACACACCCTACTAAATCAAATGGCTGTTTGTCTATAAATTAAATTTTAATAATGGCTTTGGATTTATACCATTTTAAGTACGTTTTTACAATCTTTAAATTTATTAATACAGGGTATTTAGATTTAAAAAAATAGATTTATCTGGAATTTCGGTTTAATTTCAGTTCAAAACTATACTTGTACAAACCACAGACACTTTACCTCACTTCTCCCACAGGCCGATCAAAACAAATTACGCGCGGTTTTGTTGTTCCCATAATAACTTGCTGTGCACCGCTATTTTCATTCGTCTTTGATTTTGTGGTTTTGTGACAATTTAAAGTGTACGGTGCCTCCAGAGAAAAAAAGTGTTTCGACGTGGATAGTGGACTATCCTGGAATATTTATTTACGACGGGAAAATTTTATTCTGTCAAGTTTGTGAGAAAAATGTTTCGTGCATGGAAAAATCTCAAATAAACCAGCATTCTAATACAAATCTTTATATCGTAGCGTTGAACAAGAAGGGCACACGACAACAACTTTTCACTGCGGCAAGTAGCAGTGCCTCTACTTCTAAAGGCAAACAAAAAAATGAGTTTTGTTAGGATTTATGTGAAGCATTGCTTGCGAGTAACATTCCTGTTTACAAACTATAAAATCCTACCTTAAAACGTTTTCTAGTAAAACATTGTTTGGATCAAAATGTATCAGATGAATCAACATTACGTAACAATTACATACCAACAATTTACCAAAATGTCTTGGAAGAAATACGGAATAACCTCAAAGATAGTATTGTATGGATTTCAGCTGACGAAACTACAGACAGTTGCGGCCGTTATATTGCAAATATGATAATCAGAAAATAGGAACTAGAGCCTTCTTCTTGTTATTTGGTAGCCTGCAGAGAACTTGAAAAGACAAATCATTCTACCATCGCCAGATTTGTGAATGAGGGTATAAAAAAATATTTCCAGATCCTTCTGTAGATGAAAGAATGTACATATTTCTCTCAAATGCAGCACCCCTATATGATCGAGGCAGCCAAACCCAAGTATTTTATCCTAATTTGATTCATGCCACCTGCTTTGCCTACGGAGTCCATCGACTCGTCGAAGAAGTACGATGCACGTTTGGAAATGTGAATAAATTGATTTCGTCAACAAAGATGGTATTTCTCAAGTCACCCATTCGCATTTTTCGGATATTTCTTTTTGAAGGATGACACGGAAATGGTGGACTTGCAGTGGTGACCCGATGGGGAACGTGTACTGTTTCACAATTAACATTTCAATGCCACTACACCATTAAATAGCTTCGACAGCGCAGATTCTATGTCAGTTTGTCGGTGCAAGGAAGCATTTGAAGACTCTTCTATTAAAAATAACATTGATCTGATTAGCACCCATTTTTCCCACATACGGAAGAGTATTAAAAAGCTTGAAACTCATGGTTTGACGTTGAATGAATCCTTTCAGTTGATGTGTAAAATCCACCAAATGAACTCGGAATTGCCAGAAATATTCCTGCATAAACTTGAATAAAAGTTTGGTAAAATTGTACACAACCCCGGCCTCGAACCTTTGTGTCTAATTAATTATTTTATTAATGGCNTGAATAAAAGTTTGGTAAAATTGTACACAACCCCGGCCTCGAACCTTTGTGTCTAATTAATTATTTTATTAATGGTATGGATGAACATTTGCCTTAGACGATAGCACCTAAATTCAAGCATTACCCGGTAACTTNACGATAGCACCTAAATTCAAGCATTACCCGGTAACCTTGGTGGACGTGGAACGTTCCTTTTCCACTTATAAAACTATTTTAAGTGATAGAAGTACAACTTTACAACTAAACATTTAGAAAAATAAATGATTGTAAACGTTTACAAAAACAACTAATATTTTTAATTAAATTTTATCAACTAAAAAAAACTATTAGATTTTTTGTTTTATTTTATGTTGCATGTTTTAACATTTAACTTGCATATTTTAGCAATTTTTCATGCATATTTGCATGCATATTTTAGTATTTTTATGTTACATATAATCCGGTCTCTAGTAATTACTAATAATCAGAAGCAAAACCAATTCATTGACACTTATTAACGTTAACTTCACAAAACGCACTCCTCAAGCACCTAGAATCATCTCTAAGGCAAATGGCTTATTACGTGGATGGGTTAATTACCTTATTACACGCTGAAGTGTGTCGAGATACGCAAACGCTGATAGCCAAATCAGTAGACAGTTGGGTTGCGCATTTTGTGCATCTCCATCTCTAACTATACGGACTTTCGTATTCTTACTCCTCGCCAGCATTACTACGAGTCTGTATGAACGACATAATAAAATAGAGTAATTGAAACAAATTTTATAAATGTTGAATTTAAAAGTGCTTAACAGTCTATCAGTTGTTTTAATTTTTAACATAATATTGTTCATCATATTTGAATTTAAGTTGGTCAACCTACGTGTGTCACGAAAATGAACAAGGATGACCCCCTGAGAAACAGCCAAAAATGGTTAAAATAACAAATTCGCCTATCTGCAGAGAGATAAAAAATATATGTATATCTGGGTGTAAGTATCGTTAATTACACCGTACTGAAACTTCATTATTCATTACATGAACTGACAAACTACCAAATTAAGAGCGAAGTTCGCTCATGTCTGCGAGCTCACAGTCTCTTCATTAACAACGTATAGTCACTTTAAGGCCGACAAGGAACAACGTCGAATAGTTCTAGCGGCAGTGCAGTCAAAGCCGGCTGGAGGGAACGGAAGAAGTGAAAGTTTAACCTTAGTAACAGTGCGGTATTTTACGTGACTACAGTGTCAAAGCGATATTATAACCTTGAGTAATTTAGTCGGCGAAGGTTTGGGTGCAAGCAATGCGTCTCTCCTCTCGCCATTACTATTCTCCTCCTCAGTTCCCTCGAACTCGGTTACGTAAGCAAGGTCTCGCAGCTACACCAGACGTAACACCTTCGACGGCGGCAGGTGCATTTTAGTGTACTCTAACTTGTTGTAAAATCTACTTCGGCAAACAAGCGACTGTAATAGTGTTCTCTTTCAAAACTGTTTAGCTGCAACTGTATCGTTGTAGGTTCCTTGATTCGTTCTTGCTCCAATAACTGCAGCTGCAGCATCAAAGAAACTCGCAGTTTTTTTTTCCACGGAACCACAAAGTATGAAATTAAGTAAACTTCCTGAACTGTAATAAATGTTTTTAATCTTTTATAGGCCTTCAAGAGCCAAACTTTTTTTTTCAGCTTTAGAGGATTTTTTTAAAACATGTTATTAGCAGTAATTCAATGAAAATGCGAAAGCAATAGAAAAATAGATTATTCCACACTTTCTAACGTAGTCATAAAGATTAAAGATTTCCATTTTAAAAATCGCTTCAAACAAACTTCTTAAGTTAATGAAACACAATTATTCGACTTGACAAAGACGTTTCTTAGAATACTAAGAAGGCCAGAAAGCCATTTCTTTGAAGTGCGACGCTTTTTTCACATACGAATGGATCTTACGTTCTAAATTTGTTTTATTTGAAATCTATCTATTGATGTCAATGTATAGACTAACTGCAGGATGATTTCGCAAAAAAAATATTTATGACATCCTGGAGAAATTAAAAATTGTATTGAAATGTAGCCAATAATTTACGTGCGCAAAATTTTGGGATTTGTTCGACAAAATTTTTGACATCGAACTTTTTTTAATTGTGTTAATTGAAGTTTAGAAAATAAATTTTACCCCTTTTGTTTTTTTTTTATTGGACTGGTATTTGATAAACACATCATAAAAGTATAAAATATGGTATTAGTATATGATCATTTTGGANTTTTTTTATTGGACTGGTATTTGATAAACACATCATAAAAGTATAAAATATGGTATTAGTATATGATCATTTTGGACACTTGAACGGTTTTAAAATGTTAGCACAACTTTGTTTGGAATATGGCGGCCGGAAGCACGTTCTTCCGCGGTGGGCGCAAACTTTACAAGGACATAATTTCAGGGCCGCCTGACCGGTTTTGTCCCGTCACCCACGACATGACTCGCCGAGGATACATGCGTCACAGGCGATACTCCGCAAGCTACGTGTCGATACTTCATCTGAGGATATTCGGTGGCCTCGCCTCGCAGGCACGCCGGACGAGCCCGTGGAAGAATTGTGGCCTCGACTCCTCGAGACGTGAGGTGGCTTCGGCGCAACTGGGCAGGTATTCCACTTGGAAATAGCGATGCACGTACCCGCCATCCGATCACAACCCAACGTTTCAGGACATACCCGATGTTTTGACTAGTATAACTTCGGGCTGCCGTACTTCCCGTCTGAGAATCAACCGTATGGAGTGCGTATTCTTTCCCAAGATACATTCAGATGACACGTGGTGCTTTCTTTTTAAAACTTGCGTTTCATCAATGCAGCATGTCAGATCCAGAGTTAGGTAGGCGGTCGCCTTGAAATAAATACGTTTTATCTGCTAAAAACAAGTGTGTAACTGTTAGAAGAAGGTTAGAACGAAGTCCACTCTGGCGAAACGCACTAAGACTCACGTTGAGCATAGAGTCGGTTCGCTAGTGATACGAAGCCCGCTATAAACATAATGGCTGCGCCATCTTTAGTTACTGTACGGGTGACGTAAAGCACAGATTATGACATCTAATTAACTATTTTCTTTCAAGTATAGACGCATAGGGCTAGCACCTTAAGTTTACGTAATCTGTAACCAAATTTACAACAAATCGTGTTAAAACAAATGCTTCATGACACATTCGAACAAAAACAATGTACGTCAAAATAACCTANAATTTACAACAAATCGTGTTAAAACAAATGCTTCATGACACATTCGAACAAAAACAATGTACGTCAAAATAACCTATAAATATTGTGCAAACTTTTTCTTTAACTTAATTGCCAATACCCAGAGAACAATAAAGGGAAACCTCATATGTTTTAATACAATCAGTGAAATTCAGTCACTTAAATTGAACAGTACAAATAGAAACATACGCAAACATAATTAATNAATTTACAACAAATCGTGTTAAAACAAATGCTTCATGACACATTCGAACAAAAACAATGTACGTCAAAATAACCTTTAAATATTGTGCAAACTTTTTCTTTAACTTAATTGCCTATACCCAGAGAACAATAAAGGGAAACCTCAATTGTTTTAATACAATCAGTGAAATTCAGTCACTTAAATTGAACAGTACAAATAGAAACATACGCAAACATAATTAATTCAGTGTATTTTACTGTTTTATTAATACGGCGCACAATGTATTTTATGCGAGAACTCATTACTAAAAAAAAATACATATCTGATCAAGCTGGCACCTTTAGCATACTGGTCAGTCACTGCCAACAAAGTTAAGAAAAAGTTAGTTGAATTTGTTTCTAATTTTAATTAAAAAGACGGCTTCTTGCAATGCTGGCGGGATATCCTAATTAAGTATCAGCCTAACATGTAATTATTTACTTCATTATCATTACAGTCGTGGTCAGACTGGCAGACAACCATCGTCATAGCTTTTATCCTCGTTAGTTCTTGTACAGCCTTCGACTTAACAAGTCGTGGCAATCATTTCAGTCCACTGTTGAACCTTTGTGAAAAGCCTAATTTCCCACAGTATAGCTACCAATTTAGTTCCGAGTTGTTCCAACATGGTTTAATAAAAGTTTTTTTTTCATTTTGTAATTGCTGGTACCGATTAATTAAGCATAATACCTGTTAGTGTAGACAAGAATAGCGTGGTTTTCTTACTATTCCAATCTTGCCACGTTACAGGACCCGGTGTAGTTTGAATACGTACCGTATTATTTGATTATTATTAAATTTGTTAGCAAACGTTTCCAAATTATTACTCCCCTATTATGTTCCACTTTCATTTTACATATATCCGTGTGACATTATATTCCAGCCAAACAAGCAAGCGCCTGAGATGTGTCGCGAATAAGGGAGAGGAGGCGGTAGAAATAGAGAGAGAGAGAGAGAGAGAGAGAGAGAGAGAGAGAGAGAGAGAGAGGGTGGATTGTAAAAATATTTCTAAAATAATATTGATTGCAGCTGGCTCTTAATACATTAGCGTTTCCATTTGCTGTGATACAATTGTCTTATACATTATGCATATCAAATTACTTGTTAAAAAATCATGGCAATATTGCATCGACAACTTTACGTGTTATACTTACGGATTTTTATCCCTGAAATTTTAAGTATAATACGCCTTTTACAGTATCGCGAAACTGGCAGCATAGGATACGGCTGAACTAAAATTTTGACAGCCATCTCATTTAAAAAAGAAATATTGTTGCATTGCGGGATTGCATGTAGAGAACAACGGATGCCTCGAAATACATACGAATGATTACATACGAATAACAATAGAAATGAAAACGTAAGGTAACTAAGTATGGACTTAAAAAAGTTGCACAGTTGTAGACACAGTAAGCTACGAAAGACGGAATATATGTTTATGGTGGGCTCCGAACAACTGAATCATGGCGGAGGTCGGGCGAGAACCTTCACCTACCCGACCTCCTCACCTCGAAGGCACAGAGCAAGTAAATATACAGAGGCGTAATTGCGTTGCTGTTCCTTTGATGTCGGCGTTGATAGGCCACCCGGGGCTCTGAGAACGGGCGTTGTGTCTGATTGGCTACAGCGTGCAGCTATTGGCTGGGCGGCCGGCCGGCGAGTAAGCTACCAGGCGCTGACTGGCGAATGACTTTCCGACATTTTGCTAGCCAGTGACGGCATATTGCTGGCGTGAGTGGCTCGAACACGCGGTATGAGCGGCTGTTTCGCCTCTGCATTCTTAAGTACTCTGTGATCTGGGTTTTTAATGACATATAACAGAGCTCTTCGACGACGTAAAGGGCCGCGGTGGTGTAGTGGTTAGACTATCCGCCTCCCACCTAGGCGAACCGGGTTCAATTCCCGGTGGTGTCGCACCTCGACTTTCACATTTCGGAATCGTGCTGGACGATGCCGCTGGTCGGCGGGTNGTTCAATTCCCGGTGGTGTCGCACCTCGACTTTCACATTTCGGAATCGTGCTGGACGATGCCGCTGGTCGGCGGGTTTTCTCGGGGATCTCCCGTTTCCCCCGTCTCTTGCATTCTCGCGTTGCTGCATACTCACCTCGCTTCACACTTACTGGCTCTCAAGAACTCGATGTTAAGAGCCGCCCAAATTTCTTTAAAACGGCGTGGGTCGGAAACAATAGAGCATTAATTTGGAATCTGCCTTAAACCAAACAGTTTTATTGAATTAGTTGTTTTGTATCGTAATTATTCTGACAAACGCCTGTTTCAGTATGCACGTAGTCATAAAATCATAGTTAAAATCCACGCCATATTCCATGTGTGGCATTTATTACGACGAGCGGTGGTTCTTTGAACAAGAGAGATTAGTCAGAGGGGCCAGTTTATCGCCAAGGCAGGACCGGTGAGTATCCAGACCTGGTTTTGCAACATCGGGACCTTGGCCCGCTTCCTTTTCATGTTTCTCCGGCGGTTTATTATACCTCGAGTAAGCAAACTGAACACTGACCTCACACACTTCTCTTTTCCCTCAGGAACATTTCGGGGAAAACAAAACATATTNGAGTAAGCAAACTGAACACTGACCTCACACACTTCTCTTTTCCCTCAGGAACATTTCGGGGAAAACAAAACATATGAAATAACTGGTTTCCTACTGAGAGCGTGTCCAGTAGTCAAATACCTGAGAAATTAGCGGATTGATTTCAGAACAAACTACAATTAAAAAACTCGTACGTTCATGTCACTTTCGCAATTNACCTGAGAAATTAGCGGATTGATTTCAGAACAAACTACAATTAAAAAACTCGTACGTTCATGTCACTTTCGCAATTAGCATATGCGCTATCGACACCTGTTTAATCTGAGCCAATAACAAAATGCAGGCACAATCATCGCATCCCGCTGTGACAGCTAGTAACCAATCAGTTGTTGGCATCTGAATAATTGTACGCAAGACTGTGGAGTCTAGCCTACAAGTCACTGAATTAGCAAATTCTTCAGGTGACTATCAATATTTTACCAGCCTTTTTCCTCCACTGGCCAGCAAATAAAACTGAAAAAAGAAGAAAAAGGTTTTTGGTAGTCACTATAAAGNACCAGCCTTTTTCCTCCACTGGCCAGCAAATAAAACTGAAAAAAGAAGAAAAAGGTTTTTGGTAGTCACTATAAAGGTATTGCCTAATATTTTCTAGTGGCTAAACATTTTTTTTTCCTCATTAATAAAACCTTTTAATAGGTGTAGTACGCTGGTTTCGAAACAACTTGGTTTAAAACTCCTGAATCCCTTATTGGGCACATATGCACGTCTCAGTTTGCAATTATATTCAATGCGCTACAAATTTTAAGTTAATTATAGTAAACCTATTTTGCACTTACGTAAATTGGTAATCCTAACTTGAATAAAACGAAAAGTCGAGGATGAAGCAAATAATTCCTTTCTTCGCAAATATTAACACATTTGAACACCGTGATGAGATATCTAACGTAACAAAATTGATCAGAAATGCTCATATATTAACGTCCGTTTCATTTCAGCGCGTGTCATTGTAGAAACACGTTTATTGTTTTCGTACAAACGTATTTTATTTCAATAAAGGCAATATTACGCCTCACATTATAACTACAATAATGCTCAATTTGAATTTCGAGATCGTTATCCTTGCTAAGTCAACTAACTGAATCTAGATACTGTCTCTCCTTTCTTTAAATTCTGGGGATTTTTTTTGTTGAAAGTTAATTTATATTAAATACGTAAATAAATTCAAATATTTGATTTACACTTTATATAATTTTATGAAAAAATGTAAAGGTAAATCGATTAACTACAACTATTCTGATTTAAAATGATATTTGAAGAATAAGAATATTTTCCTCCTCTAACTAGCAAGTGGATAACGGCTGCATGTAGTGATCTTCTAATAATACACCTAGACAAATATGAAGTTTCGANGGTAAATCGATTAACTACAACTATTCTGATTTAAAATGATATTTGAAGAATAAGAATATTTTCCTCCTCTAACTAGACAAATATGAAGTTTCCAAACCATTGATTGCGCTTTCTCTCAGCGCTCAATGGTAACTTATGGGTTCACCGAGTTGAATTACTGGCCATGAAAGTAGCCTCATCAACCTATCACCACCACGAAGCTCAGACAATGCCATAGATCTCGTCGCTTTCATCCACATTCCGAAGAAGACGCAGAGGCTTGTAATTGTATGCGCACTGACACGCATATTAGTGCTGTCAAATGGATCAAGGAAAGCGGGCCGTAGTTCGAAGAGAAGCAAGCTCTCATTTCTACGATTTTCTGGGTTGTGGCAGCAGTGTCTCATGATTAGATAACTAATAATTTCGCATTATTGTTAGGTTGAACTACAGGCGTCATATTAGTAGCCTTTTGTTTATTTAAGTTGTTCAGTTTGACCTCCATCCATTCGACACGCCCTACAGGATTGTAAACCAACAGTACACAGTTATCTCTCCGATGGCGTATTCCCATTGGCCGAGTAGAACACGAACCTTGGTTCTGACTGTGGCAGCAGTAGTGAACAAATGATATACGATGGAGGGAGTATGCAGACGATCCTGAAATTTAGTCCGATACCACACGGTACTTTTTTTTCAGTTATCTTCCTAAACTCTAACCTAAGTTCTTAATTTATATTTATGTGCTTGTAAAATTCACAGAACATCAGACTGCAAATTCAATAATATGGTAAATTTGCGAAAAATGTCTAAGAGTACAATCTATAATGGAAAATTGTATAGCCTATGATAATGAGTTGTATGTCAAAAGAGGTTATTGGAAAAATAAATTTAAGTGGATTATATGCGGAGCACTTGAAATTCATTACAATTACCTTGATCGTAATAGTTGATTGTGAGTAAAATATACCAATTTCATAAATTTATAAACGCATCAGGTGAATAAGACACGTATTAAAAAAATAATACAGACTATGAAGCGTTACGCATAAGTCTCAATGTTAAAAAAACCAGCTGGAAAATTTAATTGTTGTCTTTTCGCAGTTTTTGATATAATCAAACTCACAGACCCATGCCCTCCACCGTACAACTTTTCGGGGCACATGTTACAGTTCAGACCACATTCAAAGTTATACATTTCCGTACATGTTGAAGAGTTATTTTTTCTGACCACGCAACGCCTGATCGTTTTGTTTGGTAGGCGGCAGGAAGCGTGCACTCGCAGCAGTCACTAGGAAAGTAAGCTTGCCGGCACACAGTCCGTGCGCAAGGTATCGTCTGCAGCTGTTCAAACACTCCAACCCCGAGTGCGCTCGACGCGAAGCGACTTAAAAGTGCGTGTGCCGGCTTTAACGTTGTCAGCTCTTCTAGCCACGCAAGCCAAGTATCTCGACTACCTGTCACTGCATGGGTGCCATCGTATCGAGCAGTGCTGCGGCGAACGAGACGCCAGAAAATGTGCTGCCTCATTCTGATGTTACATCAGGCCTAACAAACCTGTGCGACACCAACACCTCAAATGATCCGTCCGTCGTTTGTCCGTTATAAGGGCGAGTCTTATCTCGGCATCTATTGCCAGCAATTCGTTTCAAGGGATTATTTTCGACATTTTTTAAGCGTATCATTTGTGCGACGCCAATGGCGCTCACTTGTTTACTATTTCGCGAAAAAAATATTTTATTTATAGAGCTGACACTTGCACTTGGCACTGAAGAAGGTCGGATGTGTGCATTCCTACAACTTTAGCTGCATGTTGGACAAAAACTCCCATCTAAAGTACGAATTACTCTGCAGAAATATAATTTATTCTTTCATAATCAAACCAGTAATTTAAAAAGTACACAGACCTTAAGAAAATACCTTTAAATTTACTAATATGATTGAAAAGTTTATAACGAAAATGCAAGTAATTAGCGTTAACGTTTTGAGAAGCGCTTCAACAGTGTAGCATAAAATATGCCTCCACTGTCATTTTGAGATAATAAGGGGGTGAAAAGTGAAAAACGGAAATGAAGATACCGGGAAAACTGGTGCTCCTGCAGGCTTATTACAAACTGTCAGGCTAATGTCAATGAGTGCCGAAGACGAAGGGAAACGCAAATAAAAATTAGTAAACCCGAAGCCCTTTGCGATGGGAGTTCCGTGTAATTTTTATCAACATAAAATTATCATGACTTAATTNAATTAGTAAACCCGAAGCCCTTTGCGATGGGAGTTCCGTGTAATTTTTATCAACATAAAATTATCATGACTTAATTAAGTGGGCGAACCTATAGGAAAAGGTTACATGAACTTCCTAAGTAAATATTTTTAAAATAGACTAAAAAAAAAATAAACAATCTGAAATGCATTTGAACGAAACACTGAAGGTAAAATATACAAATGTGATACTGTAATAGATGATTTTAGTTATTCAATTACGTGAAAAGGGTGGAGAGATTTGGAGGTCTTGAGAGCTTGAATTACGTAACTTCAGTTCTGAGTACAAGGAAGTTTTCGAGTTGAAAACTAACAACGTTCTACGCGTATAGATTATAGTATCAACGATGTGTGCCTGTAGGGTCATACTTCGACGGGTAAGCTGCCAGNTATAGTATCAACGATGTGTGCCTGTAGGGTCATACTTCGACGGGTAAGCTGCCAGTAATATTTCATGTAATTGTTTTGTCTCTCATGACTAAAATATTGAACTGAAATCAAATCTAAAGGGGGGATTTTAGTATGTATATTTTGCTCGTAATGATTACAACTACCCAGCGCGTGGCAGATGCAGCGATCACCTCACGTGACNTGAATTACGTAACTTCAGTTCTGAGTACAAGGAAGTTTTCGAGTTGAAAACTAACAACGTTCTACGCGTATAGATATAGTATCAACGATGTGTGCCTGTAGGGTCATACTTCGACGGGTAAGCTGCCAGTAATATTTCATGTAATTGTTTTGTCTCTCATGAGTAAAATATTGAACTGAAATCAAATCTAAAGGGGGGATTTTTAGTATGTATATTTTGCTCGTAATGATTACAACTACCCAGCGCGTGGCAGATGCAGCGATCACCTCACGTGACGAGTGTTCGTATATCCCGATGCGCGTTCACCGCCGCTGCGGCGTTACCGTACTCCGAAAGTCGCGAATGCGTAACGCGAAACACGTAGTTCGTACTCAGGATTATTGAACGTGTCGTACCTATGCAGATGAATCCGCTTTGTTGCGGGCGGGCACTGCTGTGCAAGCTATTCACAGCCAGCCCCCTGTAGTGGTGGGTATAGGCGACTCGCTTCACTTCTGGCTTGTGTGTGCCGACCTCGCAAGTGAAGTGCTCGCTGGCCGGTCACGCTTATGTAAACGCACTCGCACACGAAGGCTTGGTATCTCCTGAGCCCGCCTCGCCCTGTTCCACTCCAGCAGCCCCTTGGTGCCTTCACCTACTTGTGAGCTTACGTAACGTTACAGCGCACGATACTCTCAATGCACAAGACTCCCGCCTATATGGACCTAGGAGCGAACCCAACATTTTCCCATTGCTTTTTTATATGCTGTTCACGATCAAGTAAGCACATTTGTAATCAATCTTTGATAAAAAAAATATTGGTATTTCATATAATATATGCAACCATGCACACAAGTGCAGGCTCCCAGTTACGGGGGCAGAAAATTAAATGAAACCGTTATATAATCTTGACGGTGTACTGCGAGTGTCATGTTCAAATTTATAGCAAATAAAATTGACCTTTTTTGTTGCCTCTATACACATAAGAATAAAATTGACATATTAGCAAAACATTTAAGTTTATAACAATTCCCCGCTTTCACTTGATTGGTGCATGAATAAAGTCATTAGACCCATGACAATGTAAATCTTACATATGGCGAAAGGTGAGACGCACATAACATTTGGCTATATTTTATCACTCATGTATGTGTGCGCTGTGCATGGCCTATAACACCATGGATACAATCGGGTTCACGTGAATATTAAAACGGCTGAAAAATAAATTNGTGCGCTGTGCATGGCCTATAACACCATGGATACAATCGGGTTCACGTGAATATTAAAACGGCTGAAAAATAAATTAATTAAGTTGTTAACCGTTGGCGTGGCTAACAAAATTTTGACATTTGGTCCATTTTAAAACCCAGTACAGCACGTTACGACAACAATAATATCAGTAAAAAAATACATATTTATTTATTATTTTCCAGTACCGCCAACACACGTAAGTAAATTGTATCCAAGATCATACACTACTGTAAATTTCGNTTTATTTATTATTTTCCAGTACCGCCAACACACGTAAGTAAATTGTATCCAAGATCATACACTACTGTAAATTTCGAGATAACTTCCATTACTTTTGTGCGTGTATAAACGTAGCTTCAAATGTTTGTGCTATGCGTGTTTTGTGTATCTGTGCCTGAATTAAATCGACTGTAGCTCGGTCTTCATGGGTGCATCGACTTATGGGTCGAATCTTCTAAAGGAACGGAGTAGATAAGTACACAGAGATGAAATGGCTCGGTGGTTCATTTGACGTGAGCGCACCCGTTCTCTGACTGGCTCTGCAAGGCTCTGTGAATGGGCCTTGCATTCGATCGGCTGTTGCCTGTTGCGAAAGGCTCTCTATTGGCCGGGTTGCCGGCTGGCGAGTAGGATTGACTAACAGCGTTCCAACATTTTTCTGGCCAATGACGCTGTTCTGCTGGCGTGCGTGGCTAAGATTCGTTGTATTAGCGGCTCTTTCGCCTCTGTATTATTCAGCGCTGTTTGCAAGAGCCCTGATCGTATTTCCTGTGACGGTTGATTTGTGAAGGTCACCGGAGCTGATGAGTGGGCAGGGCTCCCGCGAGACAATCTGTGATTACTAATTTGTGGACCGGTGCACGTGCCACGCGCCCCGGGGCGGGGCCACATTCCTCCTCGGCCAACCAGCTGTGCCGACAGCACGACCTTCGCCACACACACTCACTCCATTGCCTGGGGGTTTTCACGACGTCCGGGCCCAGCCGGACGTCCTGCCGTTCTTTTCCACATCAATACGCTAACGCCGGAACCTGGGGGGAGTGGAGGTGGAGGCAATACGGATGTTAATATTGGGAAAGAAATACCGATATTATTTATATTGATTATTTTTAAGTTTTATAAAACGATACATTGAAAGAAAAAAATTGATTTTTGGTGCATCGGAATCTTATATTTTATGTTATTTTATGTATTAAAATACTTGATAAATGTAAAATTGCTTGGAATATTACATATTGAGGACACGAAGAATTACAGAAAAATGTAGCGCCTGCTTTTGATGCATGTTGCCAAAGTAAACATAGTAATATTTAAATCAATTTTTGTATTAAAAAAATAACTTATTAAAAGAACTTCCGAAACTGGCAAAAATATATTTATTTTGATATAATACCTTCTAATATATCAACGATTTATATCGATACATCGTTTTTATAATATCGTCATTAGATATATCTATATATCGATATTTTTTCAACATCTCTAGAAGGTAAATGGGTACATCATAGCCCCCTCCCCTCCACCAACAGTTTTCTGGGTGGGGTACAGCACAGCATTTGTACCTCTTCTTCCCCTTCCCAAAAAAATGTCGTCCTGCCTTAGGGGTAGGCCATTCATAAGCCAAGTGAAGCTGCTGCTGCACTTTAAGGGTGGTTGGGTACCTCAACTGACACAGCACATGTGGAGTAGTTATGTTGTATTTACAGTCTTATCACACCTTAATTATACAATATTATATACTTAATGCTAAGAGAAACTTTTATGCAACACTACTTCGCTCTATGTTTATTTTACTTGAGCTGTATACACACTACTGCAGTTCCAGAGTAGACGTGAGTGGGTGGTTCACCATCATTTCCGCTGCACTACTCTGAGAGGTATTGTCAACCACTCTCCTGTCCTTTGGGACTTTAATAAAAATTTGCACCAACAACAATCTTAATTGCAGCGGAATTATCGTTTCTCAGCTATGTATTAACTACTTTTTAACCAATGAACGTGTTGCGCTTGAATGACTACAAATTTATATTTAAACCTCCCTTTTTATATAGCTCCTAAATAACTAGTGTTGTTGTTAACTTAGAAATAATGAATCATTATTTCGTAAGAAGCTCAAATAAAATGCAGGCAAGAAAGTTAAATTGTTATACATATGTTCAGAATAGTTAGAAATGTATTTTTGTTTTAATTGAGTCTAAATATGCACTTAAAATTCACAGACTGCAAACAGACTTCGGATGAAAGTGGCGCATGTACGTTTACGTCAAATATTTACATACAATTTTTAAATAGAGCTGGAATATATTAAATTGAGAGTTGGCTCATCTTTAATAAAATACACCCTAATACAAAATTTGTATTGGAATTTAATTCCGTTTCCCCATTAAACTCCAGCGGCCTTTTGAAAAAATCTTCTATAGTTTCTTTGGCTAGGGTCTCAGCACCTCTGGATATGTACTGCATCATGTCAATGTGTTTATTTATTTATTTACATTTGCACTCTGACTATATACCATTTACACAAAGCCTATAGCTCACAAGTTGCGATAACGAGGCAAGTGCTGCACCACAGCTTAAGTACAGGGCGCATCGTTCCCATTTCTTAGGTGCAACACCTAAAATCACATACTGAAGTGGTTNGCACCACAGCTTAAGTACAGGGCGCATCGTTCCCATTTCTTAGGTGCAACACCTAAAATCACATACTGAAGTGGTCCTGGAAAGGGTTAAGAGAGAGAGAGAGAGAGAGCGAGAGAGAGCGAGAGCAGAACAAAAATTGACGTCAAACACGTTAAATAAAGTTTTTCAGGTTACTGTAAGCAAATGTAGACAAGACAAGAAATGGAAAACCTGGAATATGGTTTTTTCCAGTTTTTTGAGCAAATATTATGCCAGAGTGATGTNGCACCACAGCTTAAGTACAGGGCGCATCGTTCCCATTTCTTAGGTGCAACACCTAAAATCACATACTGAAGTGGTTCTGGAAAGGGTTAAGAGAGAGAGAGAGAGAGCGAGAGAGAGCGAGAGAAGAACAAAAATTGACGTCAAACACGTTAAATAAAGTTTTTCAGGTTACTGTAAGCAAATGCAGACAAGACAAGAAATGGAAAACCTGGAATATGGTTTTTTCCAGTTTTTTGAGCAAATATTATGCCAGAGTGATGTNAGACAAGACAAGAAATGGAAAACCTGGAATATGGTTTTTTCCAGTTTTTTGAGCAAATATTATGCCAGAGTGATGTATTCCGAAAGGAGATGTAAAATAAACATTTACGACAGAAGTCATATTTAGGATTGCCCTCTCTAGGTTTTCTGTATTTTGTTGCAATAATTTTTAAAACTAAATTAAAATTTTTAGTGTTAGGTTATGTCCCGTGCCCTCTTTATACAATGCTTCTCAATTATTCTCCTGTTTATATTAATTTCTTTGTAAGCCTATGAATCAATTTAACTGGTAGGTTAGTGAAAAAGTGCCATTTTTCCTTCACTTGCTAATTCAGTGACATTTTCTATTGATTCATCAAGCATTTCATTCGCTGTTTTTCAGTTAAATAACGTGCATCAAATGAAATAATAACGCATACATTAATAAAACCCCCCAAAAATTTTAGATATGAGTTTTTTAAATACCATTTTACGAAGTAACATGAAAATCCAGGCTTTCATTTGGTTTTCACGTTTTTCAGTTAGTTTTCACGTTTTTTTTTTTCGTTGCGCGCGGTTTGAAGGTTTGAATTGCATTAAATGTGATAAAGTGTGTATATTCGCACGTACTATTTGTTTGAACTACCCCAATGTTTCCAACTAAACTAAACATGAAAAGAAAAGGCATACAATTTAAATATAAATATTTTATATAAAAACTATAATTCGTATGTTTTCCCCTTTCTTGCCAACGTTCGCTTGGTGGCTCGATTGGCAAGCTTACGGGCCCCATGGATTCAGAATTACGTGAAATTGCACAATATAAACAGTGACTATCGGAAATACGTTTATTTCTCGTAATGATCTGCCTAAATTCCATTTAAACAATATTTAATTCGCCGAACGTAGTTGGCTGCCACTTATTCAACCAGTGCAACTGTTTTACTAAAATAACCCAATGGTTTTCCACCAATTCTAAGTGGTGCCATTTTCACTTATTCTAAAAGTTGAATTTCACTGCGAATCAGTGGTTTTNTCTAAGTGGTGCCATTTTCACTTATTCTAAAAGTTGAATTTCACTGCGAATCAGTGGTTTTTCACTTATTCGAATTTAGAGTGTATATACGTAAATAATATCTTAGTGTGTATTAAGTGAGTGTCGCTAGTATAAAGAGAGTGAAGGCCTTTAATTAAAATTGAGATTGGCATTAAATATTGCTCTTACTAAAAAGGATAATAATAACTGATAATATAAATAGGTAATTTAAAGTTGAAAATAACGGGTTTGTTATTTTTATATCATTGTAAAAAAGTAAAAAAATATATATTTATTTTATTTTATTTTTATTATGGCCTCCATCTCATTAACCCTGATACGCCCCTGGCAACTTGTAACAGTATTAATTTTATTCAATTTTAAGATTTGTTCAAAAATATACTATATAAATATTTTTTACTTTCATTAGTTTTATAAATGTAACTTTCAGACTTTCTCGCACTTATTACGGACTATTATTTCATATAGCAACGAAATAAATATGCATTATGCTAAAAACGCAGAAAATATTTTTGACTATGGAGTGCCAGAGCTGGGGGAGAACTGTGGTTTTCATATTATCAGGCTAAAACTTTTAAAGCTAAATTTTTTTATCCACTTGAAGTAACATCGCATATAATGTTTCAAGTTGAAAAACGTTTCACCCAAATTGAAAAAAAAAAAATATATGTATATGAATAAGTTTTTACTTGTCTTTCAGTAACAATAAAGGGCTTGAAAAGTAGGCGTGGTGAATTGTGCAATGACAATACACAAAACATCACATACAATTGCATATAAAAGCACAGTAATTGGGACAAAATACTTAAAAAAATACATACACATCAACGTAAGATCCACGAAGGACACATTTTAATGACATACACAGCAATACCTAAACGGAACAACAAACACTGATTGCTTTCCCGGTCTCCAATAATCAGGGGACAAATTACAAGCAAATTAATTATTGCTGACATGCAACTGTATTTCAGCGAAGGAACTAAGTTGGTAGCCTCTTGGCTAAGAGTCAGCCACATTCTTCAACAGCAAAAATAAGAAATAAAAACCTGGAACAGTGTAGCATCATTTACATTTTTCGTCACTAGAACCGGTTTTCTATTATTTTTGTTTATTGAGGTCATCCGCCTGAAAGACTGAATGAGATCAGGTGGCTTGCTTTTCTTGCTTGCCAGGGTCGTGAGGTGTTAAGAAAGGTAGACTACCCGTCCATTAGCCTGTGGTTCATGGGTTTGAGTCCCGCATAATGCGTGGGTGGTCGTGGTGACGACGAATGTGAGATTACTAGTATGTTGTAGGTCGTCGATTTCGATACCCATTCCGAGCAATAAGTTACGGGCCAGTGAAGTAATCATCATCAGAACGAGAAATAAATTCAAACCGCTTAACACGATGCACGTTGGCTTGTTCTAAATTGCGTAATTAACAGCAAATGTGCTCTACGTCTATGAACTAAAAATGTGCACAATAATTTATTGGAAATGCAAATCAACAAATTTATCTTCCAAACGTCTTCTTGAACTGTCGTTGAATAATCAACCCTGGCAGCCGACGGGTATAGAGAACGCAATGCCATTAAAACATTTGTTAAGTATTTTAATTAAACTTCTTTAATATGTCGACAAATTTTTTTCAGTTTAATTTCTGCAATGCAAGTCATATCAATGTGTAGACAAAAAAACTAAAACCAATTGCTATTGACTTATGAAGGGGCTTGCCTTTACGTGCCCACCTAGAGGGCTGGCAAGCAATTGAGGTAACTATTAAGGCATTCTTGATAACCTTAAAAATTTCATTTCAGTACGATCAAAGTCTAAATTATATGCTGCATGTAAAGATAGAGAGAAGTGTATAAACCAGAAGCTAATATGTAGTAGACTACATATTAGCCTAAGTATCAGAAATACATTGTAACAATTAATTATAGTTGTATAAAATGAAAGTATCAACACATCTAGGGGAACAAAATCAGTTTGGGTACCCATTTAATTTAATTATGGCACCTTTACTAAACTTAGGGAGAGGCAAAGTATACCCTGCCTCCCCCTCCTCTTAATTGTTGTTACGCGACTGAAGGAAACTATGTCTTTTCAGCTAAATTTATAAATGTATTAATCAGATATGTGTTCAAACAGTTATTGTGAATTGCGCAATTTGAGTGCTAAGTATAGTGCACAACTTTACAATTCTTTTTCAACCAGCAACATAATTAAACATGCATGTATATATACATTTATATATGAATGACTAATAATTTTCTAGGCCATACACTATTAGAATATTTTCAGTGCAGGCACGTATACGCACATAAAAAGGAGAGACATTGATATGGATAAAGGGGGAGAGAAAGATGGAGACCACGTCTTTTACGAACGTGAGTGTAACTTGACTTCATAAGTTGTTTTTCTGCTTTAGAGACTAAAAATCGTAGATCTCTCCGCCTCAGCAAGCATGTCGTGAAGGCCAGGTGTTATCGTGCAGCCATCTCGCGGTGTAACGAACCAACTAATAAACTAGACTCCTGGGAGGCTGAACAAAGTATGCGCAGTAATACGCTTCCAAGGCCCTAACCCATTCGGATTAACGGCAACAAAATAGTCCTTAGAAACATGTCCAGTGCTTTTAAACACATCCAACAAAGAAAAAAAAAAGTTCTGTAAAGCTTATGCTGTATACAGAGACAAGCTATATGAAACGTCTACAATAGGCAGTTGCTTCTTTATTATTAATGACAATGATTTATTGCTTAAGAAATCAACGATGGTCCACTATGTTAGAAACATCTGAGATAAATTCCTCGCGCATGTAGCTTAGGTTTTCTACTGGTTCGAAGATACCCTGACTTCTAACTTTAATAAAATGATGCATTTCATGTGGAACTTTGTACTCTGGTTCTATGTTACCTCAATTTATTGTCAACGTAATTTTGTACGGCGATAAATTGTCACTATTTAATATATTGTAATTACATTGTTACCATTCACAATTAGAAAAATTTGTATAGACAAACATTTGTTGTTAAATCTTGAATTTTAAAGCATTGGTCGTATGGAAATCACTGCAACACAAGCGAGGTAAGTGATAATGAACCTCGCAAGTGTTAATAGGGCTTTGTGGATGAAAGTTACCATGAATGACTATACTCACATTAACTTTGTAGCACGCATTTTACAGGTGAAATGTCCTGTTTCCGCACCGGAAACAAATTACTTGTAGTTGAGTCACTTGGCCATTATTGTTTATTTGATATCCCTTGGAGATTTTTGAACCGATGGTAGACAATTATCACCAAATGACCGAGCTTCGTACGGGCGTGTCAGCGAGTGAAAAGGCTTCCGACAGAAGCTGCAGCCTTTGAAAACATTGATTCGTTCTCTGTGAAATCTCTCCTGCTGATAAAAATATACCGCAGATTAGGAGAATCTGTGGAGTGTTTACAGAGACGGGGAAAATCCGCGAATTCATTGACGTGTACCTATAGATAACTTTCAGAGACTTGTACAAATTCAAGCCGATCCAATTTGTTAACTGATTGCTGTTTTTCGGTTGATACCATTTTCACCTTGATTATGTGATGCGTGGCTCATTCGTTATTTTGTTGTAAGTGAGTGTCCAGTTACTTAAGAAGCAAAAACATGTCGTTGTTTGACGTTTACCATGTTGATAAACAAAGCCTGTGATTTTTGTGGTACCTTTTAGTTTTTTTTTTTTATGAAAAGCCATTTTTCTAATCGAACGAGATACACAAAATCCGGCTTTTGAACATTCGTGATTCGTTGAGCGGATAAGACGCATAAAGCAATAACTGAAGTATAAAAGTGAAACTAAAGCGGTGTTTTGAACCCATTATTCATCACGAAACAATTTCGTGACAAATCGCTGCCCCAATTGTTGTTATATTTTTAGCGGCTTCTTTTATATTTGTTCAGACAGAATACACAGAATTCGCCTGTTGTATTGAAGAACGGTTACTATTGGCTATGTTCAAACGCATGTTGAGATTTAGGTCGGTATTCATAAACATATCTTGAGCACTAGCTTCGTCAAGAAAATCTTATTTGGTGTCTTAAGTTCGTATTTACATTTCATGAACATCTCTTAAGCTTGTCTCAAGCACAGGCAAACTAGGCGGTCTTAGACTGTCTTATTCTTGTGCGCCGTAAGACTGAATATTTCTGTTTCATAGTCACTGCTTGAGATAGTTATTTGGAACCATGTTTCATAGTCATCGAGACTTTGCTTAAGACGGCAAATAATCACGTATTCGCCAAGTCCACTGTAGAGGTGACTTGAAACGGTTCTTTTTTTAAACGGTGGACGCTGATTGGATAAATTCATACGCCAATCTAGCGAATATTTCTGCAAAATGGCTATATATAGCAAAGTATATGGTAGGTTGAGATTAATTATTTAACCACGCATTTGGACGAAAATCTAAATTGTTCTGCTCTGAGAAAGTTTATACAGAACTGTAATTTTACAGATACCATTAATTTTTGATCGTAATTCGTATAGTATAACTTAAGTTCCAGTCATTTTACAAAGTAGAAACTAGATAGCGCTACCCACAATAAAACGTATTTAGAAAAAAAAATGTTATTTATTTTCAAATGTAATAGTAATTTACAATAAGCGTATACAAACGTAACAAGAAATAAAATATAATCAATTATACTTTGTATTAAATTAAAAATAAAAGTAAAAATGTTGTAAATATAAATATGTTGTACACGAAAATTTTTTAATAAAAAGTTTATATAAAATGTATTTGCCATATATTTGAATTTGATCATTTCAGTTTAA
Organism: Clitarchus hookeri; assembly: GCA_002778355.1. NCBI lineage: Eukaryota > Metazoa > Arthropoda > Insecta > Phasmatodea > Phasmatidae > Clitarchus > Clitarchus hookeri. The sequence continues at coordinate 202,755 of NQII01001249.1, forward strand.
AGGTGATGCTCTCATTAGTGTACCTAGTTATTTGTTGCCTGCTCGTATAAACAAATCACATTACTCATACGATTTACTTTCCAATCTCATTTTACACTCGTCCGCAACATTTTCCTAAGCGAGGAAAGCAATTTCGTTATTTTTCACCACATTAACTTCACTTTGTTAGTTTTTACAGTGTTTTTATGTATTTGCAATACTTATGTATAATTTTGAATACTTTATTCTTTAATTTGCATATAATATCACGCATACATTACGTCGTGGTGACCAAAACTACGTTTTTATTTCTATTTCGGGTCTAGCCGCCATGTTTCGCACGCCTTAAGCTCGTTGTTGACCACACCGGAAGTGGTGAAAAATAAGCTATGCCTTGAGGACGTCGCTTTAAAGAGGATCGTCTTGTTTGTTGACTATGAAACGTGGTGCGGAAATAAACTCTCTTGAAAAATAAGATGGTCTTGACCAAGACTGGCTTAAGCTCAGCCTCGAGACATGACTATGAATACCACCCTTAGTGAATTGAATGCCAGAATATACAGTACAAGCAGCTTTAACAACCCTCTCCTTAGGTACCTACATATAGGAGGTATTCCATCAATTCTAGGTACTGGAGAGTGTAGGCGCCTGTATAGAATGATTTAATATCCACCGTGTTTATTATTATACATATTTCACGAATACAGTTTAATTTGCGAAGTTCTTTCCCTGGTGGATGAGGTGAGAGTAGGGCTAACATGCAGTAGAGTTAAATGAACTACCTGAGGGACAGACCTGTCGTTTTCGGACAGCCACGAGAGTGGATTAATTGAGATCAAGGGTGTAGAGATAGCGGAATGAGTTAGTAAAGAAAGTGGGAGTACACCGAGAAAACATACTGTACATAGACAACGTGCCACGAGGGCACAAATTGGCTAGCGATCGAACCCGGGTCGCCATTTTGGGATGCCAGCATACAAATAAAAAACACTGGATTTTTTTTTTGTATTTTTACAAGCAATTTTATGAAAACAGTTTGACAAGATCATTTCTGTAACACTACATGCAAATTAGCGTGAACTTTATAACCCGTTATGTGGAATGTGCAAAACTAAAGTTGAATTTTAAATGTAAATACTGTAAACTTCAAATTTATTATGAACATGGAGATACATATAACTTATTTTGTATGTTTTAAAAAATATTGTGTTGTAATGGTGCAATATTTTTACTTGTAGTGAGACCAGAAAAATGTTTGCAATCAGTTTCAAATTTTTTTTTGTAAAACGTACAAAAAATTTTTTACAGTGCGCTGCGTTGCAGGCAGCGATGCTGACTCGACGTTTCCCCACATGGCTACGCCCTATTACCAACTGGCGTCACCGGATCCTGCTGCAATCACGGAGAACTTGATGTCGTGAATCATGTCGCGCCTACAGTTCCCCGTCCATTAGGTCAATTGCTGTGTAACTGCAGAGCGGAGCTAATCACTTCAGACAGGTTCCCAGGTCTTACCTCTATCTTGGAGTGTGAAGCACGTGTACGTGAACGATTTCTTAACCATTTGGGCTGTTGGTCTTGTAGACGTACATTTACGTGGATGCAAAGCAAACGTAATAATAAAGTACTTCAGAGCATTTTCAAAGGTGTCCAATACTTCTAAAGTATAAATTTTTATGCATATATCAAAACATTTTTATAATTGGAAAAATAATTATCACTGTGCGACTATATTNATCTTGGAGTGTGAAGCACGTGTACGTGAACGATTTCTTAACCATTTGGGCTGTTGGTCTTGTAGACGTACATTTAAGTGGATGCAAAGCTAACGTAATAATAAAGTACTTCAGAGCATTTTCAAAGGTGTCCAATACTTCTAAAGTATAAATTTTTATGCATAGGCCCCTATATCAAAACATTTTTATAATTGGAAAAATAATTATCACTGTGCGACTATATTTTGAACATAAACAAATTTTATTTAATACCATGATGTTTCGAGAAGACATAATGATCGGCGTTCATTTGAATTTACGTATCGTATATACATAAAGATTGCATATGTTTATATGTATGCGTATACAAACATGAGAAGTTTGGTCAGTAAGTAAGGTTCCCTGTTGGCACTACGGGCTGTAAGTTTAACGTACACACGTAGAACATTTGCAGTGTTGAATGGCACAATTATTCCTGATTTTACTTACATATTACCTATGTGATTTATTAACCAATCCTAGCGTCGCATTTAGATTGAAGGTAGTTTCTATGTAGAAACCAGGATCTTGATATCTTGATGTTCCAGCAAATCTTGGGCAAGCATTCACATTGCCCAACGTGCAGGAGCCATTCGGCTCCATGTCAGGTAAGCCCCCACAATAACAACTGTTCTCCTGTCGACTAATTTGCGTAGAGAGGAGGGGGCGTAAAAATGTTTGAGATACGCTCAATATAAAGCAGAAACATCCAGCTAACACATTAGTTTACCAGGCACAATCGCCAAGCTGATATGGTCGTGCATTTTTGGGTATTTTCCACATCATCACTGAGACCCTTGCACCCAGTTACATCCGAGGTATGGCCAAAGTGTTGCCCTCACCGCTGCTGTCCGTCCAGGACAGTACCGGAGTCGTGTCGCCGCTCACTGCGTCGACCCATCATTGGGAGAGGCTCCTCATGATCTCCAGCATCGTGCGGAGTTTCGCCCGCATCCTATACGAGTCCATCCTCACTGGATTGGTCATTAGAGTACCTCTAATGGGGCTTACCGAACGTCCCATCCACCTGCTTACGTTTCCATGGGAGGTTTAATAACGAAGTGTCCATTTCTATGGCAAAATAATAACTTCTTCACATTGAAATTCAGCCAACATTGTACAGCATTACGTTCACTTGCATCATCCCAAAATCGCCTTCCACGAAGATGTCTCCTTAGTGATCTGAGCAAATGGTGATCGAATGGGGCCAAATAGGGACTGTGAGTAAAATTATTCATAGTGTTCCTGTGAAAGGATTGCGAAATTCCTGTGCGAGATCTTGCATTATTGTGAAGAAGAGTAACATCTCTGGGTATAGTACGTCCAAGCCTCTTCTTGTGAAGTGCCTCCCTTTGTCGTCGTAATGTTGCACAGTAGACGTCAGTTGTGATTGATTCTCCACACTGTAAAAACTCAAGGTGAAGCAAACCTTGTGCATCCCATAGCGGCCGTGACCTTACTGGACGAAAGCGCGGCTTTGACCTTCTTTCCTGGTGTTGATGTCACATACTTCCTTCCATCGAGACACTTTGGTTTTAGGCGTGTTATGGTGCGCCCATGTTTCATCACCGGATACTATTGTGGTTTCCACGTAGGTGTTTTTGACTTCGTAAAGATCTGCATATGTGTTAATTCAGAAGAAAATCGAACAACAAATTGTATTAAATTGTAACACCTAAAGGACACACAATCAGTTATATAGTAGTTAGTCATAAATGAAGAGAGTAATATCGTATGAAAGGCCTACGTCATTAGCGATGTCTCGTATTGTTCGTCTTTGATACTCCTGAAACAGTAAGTCCTGCCAGTACCGACGACAGTAGTTGCGGCGAATGTCTTCCACTGCGATGTTCATCGCTTGCACCCATTTTTCCGCTGGCGAACTTTCTGGACCATTCTTTGATGTGTTGTACACTTTTTGCTTACGCACTATAAACCATGTGACTCGCCCTAGGATTTCGAGGGGTAACCCAATTTACTGATTTTGAGATATTTCCACTATTACAATCGTAAAACGTGGGCAGGTTTTCTAAAGAATATGCTGGGAAAAATATTTCTATATAATTGAATTCTACTCAACCGATAATTAAAAAAATTACTAGAAAGAATGTTACGGTTTTGGAGCTGTCGTGTGCTTCCCTTCGTCTCCCAGATATTTGGCTTCCAGTTCCAAGTTTACTAAATACTATCATTATTATATAGTTCAAGACACCACTTGTTATGACTCCTAGATGAAAGAAAAAAGAGGGTTTTCTTATGTGGTCGGGGCCGCGGTGTTTGAGCGGTTAGCCTGCTCGCCTTCCACCAAGGCGAACCGGGTTCAATCCCTGGTGCCGGACGATGCCGCTGGTCGGCTTGTGTTCTCGGATAGCTTCCGTTTCCCCCGCCCTTTCATTCCGGCGCTGGTCCATACTCACCTCAACCACCCTCATAGGCTCTCAAGACCTCGCTGTTAAGAATCGCTCAAATCTCTTCACTCACTCACTCTCATGTGGTCGTCGTTCTGCAAGACTTGCGCGAGCGCAGAGAATGAGCACATTTGTCTTTCACTTACTTTCATCGACATTGGACTATGGGGGATAGTGAACGGATTTTAGGAATGTGGTCGATATTGAACGTTTGCGGTATTGTGGGCGGAGCTCTAGTTGTAGAGTGTTATCGCGTTTTCTAACAATTATTAAGGCTACGAAGCAGTAATAAGATAGAGCTGCAGCGTCCTTATAGTTCCGTGTTGACAATTATGCAATAGAAGAAATATCGCCCTAGCACCGGCTGTTGTGCCACTTCCGCCTTCGAAAATTTCAGTCGTACAAGTTTCTGAATTTAAGTTTACGGCAAGGTAAGAATACATGTCTAGAGTGCCTACGGTGGCTATGCACGTAAAACGCCCCAGTGAGGCTGCGAAGCTTGACCGATTGATGGTTCGCGACCATCTTTCGACATGGCTCAATGTACGAGTACCGAAATGGAACTCAAGGAAGTCCCGCCATCCTTACCAGGAGCGCAGGAAAAGGGTGGTACAGAGGTACATGGTATCCCCCCAAGTTTTGTGGGTGTGGTGCAAAACATAATTTGTACCACACTCGCTCTCAAATTGTTATAGTTTCATACTCTTTAGTACCTCAATAAACTCTGTAGCAACAACCATCTTTATCCTAACCAAATTTCGCAACCTACTGCAGCAGAAAAATTTTACATCCTGTTTTATTTACTCAAAACGGGGAAAATCTTACTCGCTTGGGTGCAAGACTGTCATATCTCCAAATTTTTCCTATTCACCAAATGATCCAAAAACACTCTGAATACATTGTCTATAGTAACTAGATATTGAATAACTAACTTTGTTGCCAACTTAAAAAAAAAGGAAAAATTCTTTCGCAAAAGAGTTAAATGAAATGCGCAGAAGAAAATCAATTTGTTCTAGATAAGTTCATGATATTTATAAATGCATGTCCCCTTTTCATACCGCCAAAAGACGTACCCGAAAGTTACAGACTCAAAACATATTTCCTGTGAAAACATCCCGAGGACTGTGTGGCGTTTTAACACGGGTCTAAACCTGTACCCCCTGCCCCGCTCGCAATTTGAAACTGTTCCAGCACCACAGATCCTCATATGTCATTTGTACACAAACATGCCACGCAGTCCTCCCCCCCCCCTTAACTTATAATAAAAGATTATCTTCAGACTAGGGGCCCGCGGTGTAGCAGCGGTTCGCCTCCCACCAAGGCGAACTGCGTTCGATTACCGAAGGGGTCGCTCCTGGATTTTCACACGTGGAATCGCTAGTCGGCGGGTTTTCTCGGGGATCTCCCGTTTCTTCCACCCTTGCATTCTGGCACTACTCCATACTTACCTCGCATCATCCTCATAGGCTCTCAAGATGTTAAGAACATCTCAAACCTCTCCACTCAGAGTGGCGTCAGACTATCGAGCCCAGTGTTGTTTGGTGAACTGTTGCAAGGTAAGTTTGCGTTTGCTCTGTGCTGTACCCTGTTGCTCGCTAGTTTACACTTCCACCACTAGAATGTAGTTCGGCAGGTGACACCACAGGAAGTGGGTAATGGGTCCCTTTCCTGCTCGTGAATAGTCGAAGTACATTCTGTTTCCCTAGGCTCCACTGTACTTATTGGTTGCTGCTCCGTACACCGAGCATGTACAGCAGTGAGCAAACACCAGATTACCTAGCAACAGTTTTTCACATCCCACTGAATTCGAGCCATCTCAAAAGTGGTCACGAATATTTCTGCGAGTGCCGTGCATAGCGCGACAATTGACGAGTGACTCGTTTCGTCAGACTAAACACGGCGAGTGGGGGCAAAGGTTCATCTCCTTGGGCGACCCAGGGACAGGTTTGTGATCATGCCAAGGCCATCCACTTGGCAGTGGCCGACTGCTTCAAAACGTAAGGTTTTCAGGCTATTGCCCTTTCTTCCTTTGCGGCGGGCGACTTCCTTTCGGAGTGGCGGCTGACCGTTTCCGGTTGGCACTCCTACCCAGTGGCCACTCCCCCTCTTTTTACAGTCACGCGTTCGCACGGATTACATTAAAGCCGCCAAATCCAACAAGGTCACCTGATCCGCGAACTCGCTCTAAAGAAAGAGGTCACTGGAAAAGATCGGAAAAAATCTCAGGGCGATTCATGACGTGTTTCCCTTTCCTCTGGCAAAGACCTTAGTACTGCTATGAGTCGAAGCACAGAACCTCGACGGAGACCGCTAATAAGAACTTAATCGACTCGGCATGTAGGTCGTCTGCCAAAGAGAAAGTTTCGTATCAGACAAACGACTCAGAGTAAATGTCGAGGAGTGGTCGTGGCTAGTGTAGGTCAAGACACATCCTCAACACGGAAGACTCTCAAGAAGAACCTTGTCCGTTGTCCAATAGCGAAGTGACTAGGACCTCCCTTTGAGGAGGCTATTTGCTCCAAATCTTTGTCTCGACGAAGAATATTCTAGACGTCATTCCTTGCAATAATTCTTCTTTTACATCTAATAAACAAATTGTGTTAGAACACAATGCCAAGAAGTAAAGCGTTAAACAATTTTTTTTTTTCGAAATGAACATAATACAATTTTAATAAGTGAAGAGTTGGTAAAGTCTTTTATGCAGTATTGAACTACACTCAAAATTCCAACTTAGCTCTAGTGCATATTTTTTAAGAACGTAATTTTTTATTATATTTATTTATAAGATAAAGTATTAAAGGAAAATATAGGTGTCTTAATTAATTTGGGAAGGTAGGGTGGGAAGTTTAAAGGCTGTTGGATATACTGTCAACTCAACATGGAATGTAATCGTAGAATTAACTTAAATAAAACAAACAAGGATTAGCAAAAATATTTTGTGAGATATAAGTGCAGTAGGAATAATCGGTGCACAGTTCATTACATGATGATTTAGCTAACGTAGAATGATAGTACTAAAAAAAAAAGTATTTAGTGCCGTGCTTAGTAATGGTGGTGGAGGGAGTCATTTTCCCTCTCCCCGATCACCAAAAGGGGGCGAAATCGTGTACAAGGGGCGAAATTTTAAGGGATAATGCAAGGAAAACTATATATAAGAGAAGAGGTAATTGCAAGTGGTTATCATTCTTTTAAATGTAAACACGTTGTTGTTGAAGTTGTGTTTATTGAATAACGTTATGCGTATCATAATTAAAATTAACCTTTTATTTTTTTTGGGCGGGGAGGGAGGTGAAATTTTATGTTTTCACTCTCCACAATTTGTAAGCTGTGCACGGCCCTGGCAACAGTATAGGAAATAAAAAGTAATATTAATAAATGTGTTAGGAAATTTGCTGTTAAACGGCAAGTATTTCACTGGGATAATGTAAGGTGTACATCATACAACACTGTGTATCATATCGCTGTAGTATTCTAAGGAAAGAGAAGAAACCTAGGAGCGAAATTCAGAGAAATAAAATGAGCTATCCAAACAAAGAAAATTAACTTACTAATGTATACGCTTAACACCCAGAACGTATCAAGGATGGAGAAATTAATAAATAAAATCATTTATTACAAAACAATAAGAGGGAAGTGAGCAGAAAACGAAAAATTTTAACGACGTGGGCATGCAAAGAGAATGTAGAGAAACCGTTCGCCAAGAACAAGGTTATAAATGTAACGAGCGGNATAAATAAAATCATTTATTACAAAACAATAAGAGGGAAGTGAGCAGAAAACGAAAAATTTTAACGACGTGGGCATGTAAAGAGAATGTAGAGAAACCGTTCGCCAAGAACAAGGTTATAAATGTAACGATCGGCAAATGCCCGCAGGGAAGGCCAATTGACAGGTGGGTGGAAAGTGTAGAGGAAAGTGAAGTGTGAAAGGGAGATTACTATAAGCTAGCGACTGGTGACCAGCGATGTCTAGGCACACAGAAATGGAAGGGTTCAATTTCGAAGCAGATCCTGTAAAGATACTCACAACTGTTGTAGGTTATTGTGAGGAACGCATCTGTAGGTTTCTTCTAGTTTTCACATCGTTTTAAGTGCATGGTATATCCGCAAGCGTATCTTGACCACACGAAATAACTATGGGGTAGAAAATTTAAGGAAAGTATAAAAAAATTAATAAATGGTGACAGTTTACCCAGTAAAATAGGCACACGCTATAAACCGAGACCCTATCATTTTGTGTTATCAGAGGGCACCATATTATACTCCTCAACCGTATGCATACTGGAGTAAAAAACATTTGTTCAGTGACTACTGATTTCATCAGAACTCTTTCTTCTGTTCGGCTTGACCACATTGAAAATAGCCAACACATTGCATGGCGAGTCGGATGAGCGGAGATCAAATGAAAAACGTGAAATGTAGTGTCAACCTGTAAATATGTAAACGAATTACAACACAGAATTATAGGGTTTATGTTTATAAATAATAAAACGGGTATACAGCACTCTGACTACCACTACGTCCTGCTAAAGTTTGCACATGGACTTCTAAAACAGCAATATACACCCTGGGCAAATCAGTACAACAGAGCCTCTACAGGATGACAGTGACTGATACGTCATCAATTCAGGGAGTTTCAAATGTTGGTATTGTGAGCATTGTTCATAAATAAAAAATTAGGCGGAAATGCGCAATAACGAATACAGGTTCTGTAGCGTTATGGAATGTCTCATTCCCTGTCTTTGTAATAAAAAACTTACCACCCAGTATGTTGGCAGCATTTCAACATGACACGAAGCCACTACGTATTTCCGATAATGCGTGTCGCCTTCTAAAACTCTTTAAAATTAGGAAACGCCATTCATGTACATTCTAAAGAGTGGTTATAGAGGTTCCCTACTCACTCATCCTCACGAGTAAATAAAGGAAACAGGGTGTAAAACTCAACATTTGTAGTTATTGGCATTTTCAACAAAATCAGTGGTTAAGCATAAACTAGCTGTAAAGCGAAGAATAATTAATATATCATTTTTAGCAATACAAAACTTGAAAAATATAAATTTTTTTAAACATACAAATGGTAGGTAATGGGGAAACTGAACGGCATGAATATGCTGAGTTATTTATTTGCTTAAGTTCGTTTTCATAAATCAATGAAATTCAAAATGGTTAACAAAATTGGTTGGTAGTGCATACTCGGGGTTTCCTGAATCGGGGATAGATATGACGTTCAGTAAATGGCTATGTGCCCATATGTTATGACGGCAATGACGTTTAGGCGGCAATGGAGCCAACACCTGAGAGGCCAATATTTCAGGTTTTTGGAACAGTTTTCTCTTTAGCCATCTCGTATTTCTTTTGTCTTTGGTTTAGTTCCACAAATGTATAATGCATACATTTATTAATTTTTTTGTAAAATGTAATTTCCGTACAAAGAAGTTTTCAAATTATCTGCGGCTATTGCCATGTAGTAATTTACTCTCTCGATCAAAATTATTCCAAATCTCCCATTAGCATATTCACAAGGTGTGTATTGCAAAACATTGTCAGTATAAACAAACGTTATTAGTATTTATCATGATCGTAATAAGATTATTCTTAGTACATAAAAAAATGTTTTCTTGTGATCAGTGAGTTCGAAGACTTGAAGTAACTTGAAAATAAATTTATTGCCACGCCAAAAAGGAGATTCGAAGTTTCCATTGACAAAAAGTACTTTTCCACTATGTGTACAGGACTTACTGTTAGGTGTCATGCTAGTGATATCAAATACATATCCCGTATGTTTGCCTATCTCGTCCTTCCAGAACTGAAAAACGCCTTATGCAACATCGTGTTAGTGTATAAGTGTCAGGGACAGGACACAAAACCCATTACGGACTTGTGTCCACAGTCAAACACATGTGGGCACGCAGATATTTTCAGTCACGCTATTAGGTTGGTCAACACCAAGATAGAACAGCTAAGAGGAATATATAGAACCCGTTAGGTAATATTTTATATTGTTGTAAGATATAGGGCCAAATTTTCATGAGTAATAATTTTTATAAATAATGAATATGTATGTAATTATATATAAAAATCAAAGAAATGGCTTCGTTCCTATCTATCGTAATTATTTGTTGCCATCTAATTTTTTAAGGCTTACGATAAATGTAGCTACATTATTGGTAGATGAAAGCCTGAAAATATTACGTGATTATAAACAAAACTACTATTAAAAACTGATAAATATTTTTCGGTGGTCAAAATAGCCGGCACCGAGACAGTACCCCTTCTGCACAATGCATGACTGAAAACCTTAGTAACGATTCTGTACTATTGTGTATCACAAAGGTTTCATAGACCAAACACTGATCAGGAGATATTACCCTTCATTTCTGGTAACCTTCTAACATAAAATCATTTAAAAAAACTATAATATAAAACATATTAAATGTTAAACAAAAAAAAATGGGAATTTTCAGGCTCCAATTATGTATTTCTTTTTTTTTTTTTTTCTTCTTTCTCGATCTCAAAATGAACAGAGGCCTATTATAAAAAAATCCAAAAAGGTTGATTTTTTTAAACAGATTATAGCTTGCTAAAGAAATTTTATAATTACTGCACTGTCAATTTGAATCAGTAGCGTGAAATCAGTCACATGGCAATTGCTGAAATTTCTGTTAGTTTGTCTTNCTGCACTGTCAATTTGAATCAGTAGCGTGAAATCAGTCACATGGCAATTGCTGAAATTTCTGTTAGTTTGTCTTTCTTACTGGTCAATCAGTAAAATACACCAAGGAAGTATCTAAGCACTGAAGTTCATGAAAATCAAGCAAGAATATATGGCAAATCTGTGAAGCTGAATCACTGAATAAGCCACCTGGTTTTTCTCTGGTTTCAGTGGCACAGTAGTTAGAAGTCCTCACTGATAGAAAGTTTTTTTTCACATTTGCATTCATGGAATGCAGGATAGGTGCCAAGTAGGTGCGAGTAGTTGCTCACGTCTCATTTGCGTCAACTCATGCTGACCTTGAAGTATATGCAGTGACAACAGTAAGGTTCCCCCATTCGCCGCGTGCTGCTTGAGCTGCTTGCAGATAAATTGCAATACAAATTTTCGAAATATATTAGTATTAATATTCTTGATGTGGTTTCTTGGGAAAGAGAAAGAACGTACTTTCTAGACCTCGGGAATACATTTTAGAGGTCACCTCCGATTCATCCAGAAGGAAAATTTACATTCTAATTCACGTAAAAAATAAATTAACGATGCATACTTTTTTTATTGTAACAAACTGTCTTTTAACGTAAACAATAGCGCGCACAGGTATAGTCCATTCACGGATACCTCGAACTTTTCTGTTGCCCTACTTAAGTTATACTTCCAGGGCATTCCTCCACCTCATGCAAAAAAAGCTTAAAAATTATACCAAAGGGACAGCGCACCGTATTCGTGAGCGCACAGTGTAATACGATTCTGCATGAGAACATATCTTACTACGCATTACCGACATTCATATATTCTCCGGGTTTTTATTCGTATTAATAATGAAGTGAACGTTGTAACTTACATATAAAATATAATTAAATGTTCAATGGAACCAAAAATATGGTGTTTTTATGTTAACAGAATCATTAAACGCTTGTGATACGTGATATATTTAGGGAACAGCCGAACACGGAAAACGTGCGGTGATTTATAAAAATTTTGATTAAAAAAGTGTGAATAAATTGCGAATAGACTATACCAGTGATTCCCAAAGTGCTATGAACCGCGACCCATTAGAAAAAATGCCAAAGTTCAGGACCCACTTCGAATTTACTGCGTACTCTGCGTAGTATTTTACGTCTGATTGACAGTTGTAATGCATGTGTGTAGGTTCTTAATTATAGCATTTATAGCTCATGCATATGTTTATGTATGAAATTATATTTTTCGGGGCCCACCAAATGTTAGTCTGTGACCCATCAGTGGGTCACGACCCATACTTAGGGAAATACTGGAATATACAATTAGCTGACAGCGGATTATAAAAGTAGTCCCTCGTCTTAACTGCGGACATGTTATTTTAAATATAAAGTGTTTGAATTTTCAATCACTAAAACCGGTTTCTTCTTTCTCATAGACGTTAGTGGCAGTATTTGTGTCTCTAATTATTTCCCGTTATCGCAATGTCGACGCATACCTAAAAGTTAAGTTTAGCACGTGGCGGACGAATACATAACAGACATAAAGAGGGAACTAAGCAGTTTTTTAATTAACGGTGAACCAGGAGTAGGAATGGAAGGGCGCAGATGCGGCAGCAAGACCGTTACACAGAGGCGAGGCGGTTGCTTTGATGTAGACGTACCTATTATATGATTGGCTGCGTAAGGATATGGAAGTGGGGCTTGTGTCTGATTGGCTACTACGTGCCACTAAAGGTTACACATTGGCTGGGGAGCTGGCTGGCGAGCAAGTTACCAGGCGTTGATTGGCTAACAGCGTTCCGACATGTTGGTGGCCGGTGACGCCATTTTGTCGGCGTGTGCGGCAGGAGTTCGCGAGATAAGCGGCTGTTTCGCTTCTTTATTCTAAGTGTTCTGTGCCATCGTATATATTAATTTAGGGCGACCAGCTCTTTTAATACATGAAGCACGGCACTTGTCAAAATAAACGTGGTTTAAAATAAAAGAAATAATGGTAACTTCCAGGTATGACATTAGTGTATATAATAGAAGCTAATATGATTGTAAACTTGAATATAGCACACCCTTAAAATATATGGATGTAAATAAAATTAATTATTACATTTTAATTGTAAGTTAACAAGCATAACTGTATAAGATTAATATTTCACTGAAACACATTTTTCATTTGAATGGATGACACGCAGCAAGGTGTTATCTTGTAAAATCAGTTCGTAAAACTCACTGCATGTGTAAATAATACAAATATTCAGTAGTTGTTTGTGTGTAAAAGGCAGGACCTTTGCAGGAACATTTGGCCAAAGACGGGCGTTCCATGACTTTAATTGGCCTTTCGCATCCTGCAAGACAATACTTTGAAGGAAAAAAAAACTTTTTTTTTAGAAAAGCAGTATGTCTGGTCAACCTATGTAGTCTATTCGCGGATTCTTCACACTTTTTGAATCAAACCTTTGAAAAATCACCCAATATATTACGTGTTTGGTTGTTTCCTAAATATGCCACGTTTCACAAGCGCTTTATACTTGTGCTATAATAAAAGTATCTTATTTTTGGTTAAATTGAAATTTTTTTTTTATATTTTACTTTAAAATTATAATAATAAATTTATTATTAACATGAATAAAAAGAGAGAGAAAACTGATGTGTTGGTAATGCCTAGTAAGAAATAGTTATTTTGCAAAATAATGAATGCGCACGAATACGGTGTGTTGTACCTCTGGTGTAATTTTCTAAAGGCTGTACACGATAAATTTGAAATCAACCTTAGAAAAAAATTACTGCTCCTGTCTGCATATATTTAAACAGGCGCACTGAGTGATATGCGNAAATCAACCTTAGAAAAAAATTACTGCTCCTGTCTGCATATATTTAAACAGGCGCACTGAGTGATATGCGGACAGCAAAGTTGGTAACGATGGAGGGAAAGAAGTTCCTCGTTAAAACGTTGAATTAAAAGTGTTATGTAACCATTTGCGATAACTTAAATAATTTCTTTCGCTTTCTGTTTTTTTCATGATGTAAGTGTAAAAATGAGCAGATTTGTAAAATATTTACTATTCTAGTATTTTCTCAGTTTCACTTGACCGACGCATGAATAAAGTGATGAGGTCCATGACAATGTTAATTTTACATAAGGCGGAATAATACACAACGTGCGTACAGGTAGTTCGTAAGCAGAGACGGAGGAATATCCTGGAAGTAAACCTTTGGCAAGGCTTAAGGAAGGTGCGAAGTAAAAGTGAATAGACTATATCAATTAGCCTTGCATGCTCTGTGGCTGGGGTTTGCCGGCGGAATCTGCGGTGTGGCTGCTTATTTGTTCCAGCCGCGTCGTGCAG
>NQII01001249.1:220571-234465 GCA_002778355.1 Clitarchus hookeri
ATTTAACTTCAAAGTCTCCAAGAATCCCTGCACGTTATCACGTTCTGTGTAAAAAAAATTGTTAAACCATTAATAATACGTGAAGGTGGAATCTATAAAGCCTCTCTTTAAATACAATATTAGCCTTAATTGATACAAAGTTACCTACCCCCAAATTACTGTATCTCAGTGAGCTCTTTTGCTTTACGGTGTGAGGTTAGTAGCTCTAATGTTCTCAGCGAATGTACGACAATCAAATAACCAGAATAATGAACAAATGTAACTACACCGCATGTTTTCACTGTTAGTAAAACCGGTACTGTGACTGAGCGATATATTGTCAGGAGTCATGGCTGAAACATGAGACCAGTGCAGTCATCCGTTGAATAAAATCATAAGTTATCGTTTGTGCTTTATGTCACGCGGGTGCCCAACTACGCAAACTACGTGACAATCCTACCTCTGAACATGCGCGTACGTGGTCGGGCACGTACCTAGCTCCTATCTCTGTGCTTCGTGAGGTGACTGTTGTAATTGTGAGAAAGGGAGAATGATTATAACTCATAGAACACGGTTGCAGTGAATCAGCTCTGAGAGTAACTGTTTTGCCAGTGATCCGTTTTCACTGTCTTCCTTGTCGTTTGCGGTGGAACACGCCGTCTCCCTGACATTATTTTCCTGTTAATTTAACTTTTCATCGCAAAGTTATGGAATCTTCAGTCACTTCACCACGTTTTACTAACTAAAATCGCCGGTCCAGCTGTACAGTGTACGTAGGCACCTTATTTTGCGATCGGATGGGCAGTAATCTTAATACTTGGCTCAAGCTGCTACATGCGACTATATCTATCACTTTGTGAAAGATGTTTCTGAGAAGGGACTTTCAAGTAAGGACGCTTAAAGTAATCACATATTTGTATTATTCTGTTTCTCACGTAAGCCCAACCAAGTACGCACGCCAAATTAGGGAACCTGCAGAAAGGATTACCACCGAATGTACAAAGTAGTTAAAATGTGTATGGATGTGCTAAGGGCGACACTGGCATGCTAGTAAACCGCCCTATCGCCTCTATGCGCATGGCACAGAATTGGCGTGCAACTTTTTGCACTTATTGGACTTGCAACCAGCAAAATAGGCAGAAATTATTTTTTTTGGGGCGGGAAAGGGGGGAAAGGGGGGTGGTTTATTGATAAAACAGCTACTATAAAAAATTTTTGAGGTGAAGAACAACAATATATGTACAGTATAAACCTTTATTTTTCATTTCGGTTACTCTTACTGTTTATTATGCCGTTTTATTTACCCAATTTCTCTTTGTACTGATAACAAACTATATATTTTCTTTTTCTAATATATCATTTATATGTCGGGTCCGGGTGGGGGGAGGGGTGCGAACTCCCTTCTGCGCCCTGTTTGAAACTGTGCACCAGCACCACAGAGTTAAAGACGTTTCATCAGGCGTTATTTTATTGTAGACTGATTTAATTTTATATATGTACTCTTTGGTACTTATCTGCTGATCACTACATAATTCCTCCTTAGTGCCTATACGAACACTTTTGGTGATGCCTGCAGTTGTTCAGTTCTCTGTAGTATTCGGGTATTTGGTGGCTTTATCTAAAATGATGCTTAAGTTATTGAGCTTTTACGAGGTATCATATGTTTTCTTGTTTCTTATCTGTATTTTCAAAGGAGCCGTAGTTGCCGTGGCACACAGTTTATGTTATTGTAACACTCGCTTTTCCTCTTTGCTGCTCAGGTGCTTCGGTGAAAAATATTGACGCTATTGATGTGAAGCCTCGATGTAATCGCCTTAATTCAATATTATTCGCTGTATGTACAACACTGAGTTTATGGCTTTATTTAATGGCTCGAAAAAATACGTTTAGCGAGGAAGACTAATTACAATTTAATTTTTATTCCTATATTTATACGCATATGGTAGTTAGGATTTTAATAAAACACGTGAGAAGGCTGGGAAAAAAATTGGTACCGCATTTCTTTGGTGTGGATGAAAATATCTACAGCATAGTATTGTGGGATTGAACTCGCGTCCTTCCGAATGCATGTCAGGCCCGCTAGATGATAATAAAACAAGCTCGGTCCGTGAGGGAGAGAATTTCCGAGTATATCTCCTGATTTCGAACACGCTCAGTTATTCCGTCTCCGACACAACTTTTCAAAAGACACGTCAATCCGTGTAAGCACATATTCGCTTCTAATCAGGATATAATTAATAAATTTGAGTTTTTCTGGCAAAAGGTGAAAATACGTTATCTAAAGTGTCCACTTTATTACTTTCCTTTAATATCTGAATTTAGAAGGGAAAATAATTAAAGAAAATTACTTAAACCCGCATCTTTAGGGTGTACCTGTGCAGTGACCTTAGGAGGAACGAGGGAAATTCAAATCGGTATTTGCGATTTAATATGTTGGTTTCCATCCCGTGAAAAAATATTCAGCTATCGTAGATGTAGGGCCTAATTTACGAGGAATTCAGTTACAGCGAATGCACGCGGAAGACTCTGAAAGACCGAGCACTGAACAGGTTAACAAAGTAGCACTCCAACGTGTCTCGTAACAGAAATTTTAAGGCTGACTTTGGAAGGCAAGCGTATTCATTTCGCAATAACCTACAGGAGAACGATACAATGTGAGGTAAGCTGGCCTCACAGTTGAAGACAAATTAACTTGACGTATGTAAGCCCCACTGTTGAAGACAAATTAACTTGACGTATGTGCCGCCACTGTAAAAGACAGGGCGGCTTATACGGTCAAAGTTAATGCCCCTCCAGGCCCTGACTATTAGGTGCGTGGAGGGTAGGTTGCCGGTTTAGTAATAATGTTGGCTAAGACTGTGGTATTTGGAAGTACGAATATATATTGTCTCATATGTCTTTTCACAAATACACAATATCGGAACTTCTGAGGTGCGGTACTGTCATAGTGTGTCTACTCGAATGTACTGGGTGAATTACTTCGTGAGGGCGGGGGCTTCTGTGGCGGCGATTTGCATACTTAACTCAGCGGTGATTGCGAGTAGGCCGTCATCTGGGTTGGCGTTCCGTTGGTGCTGATTCTCCCTGGACTGCAGTTCGGACTCGTGGAGACGTCTTCTCGCGATCTCTTCCCTTGGCTCGGCGATCGTCAACGTACTGGCCCGGACGATAGTAATCTACTGATCCCCCTTAAGGATGCGGCTGACGGATGTGGCCGGGTTCCGAGATCCCGGCCTTAGTAACTATTCTCTGACTTACTCTCTCGGCGCGGTAGAAATCGACTGAACCTGTGACGACCGATAATACTCACGACTGATTACTGACTGACCCCCTCCCATTCTTGGAAAGGGGTTTTTATACACGCCCGCCTGTAAGCCTACATTCTCGGCACGTGGCGCCCTGGGTGGGAAGGGGGTGAGGGGAGGGGTGAAGTGGTGAGCTTTGAACAAAGGATTCTACCACACGTGTCCTCGTTCTGAAGGAACTTGGCGGGCGGGGGGGGGGATAATACCTCGGCACAAATTACTGCGAGTCAGTATTCTTCTGCGATGCGTACTTCTGCGTTCCGGCGAACTACGCCTGATAATTTTGGGTGATAACTCGAAAGCCCTGCACTCTCGACAGATCTGCTGGCGGGTTGGAGGCGTAGGTAGATGAAGGGGGTGGGGGGGGGGAGGCCTCCGCTTCAGCTTCACGTGTCTGGAGATTTTCCATGCCACGTGCCTATTCGAAGGCGACAGCAAAGTGCGCTAAAGGTTGAAGGGGGTGGGGTAAGGGGGTGAGGGAAGTGAGCCAAAGGCGTGCTGTAATCCTCAAAACTGTCACGCGACAAATTCCCCCTTTTCTCTTCGACTTTGGCTCATCCTGTATATAAAAATCGCGGGTTTCTGCGGAGTTTCGGTTCTAGGGACTAAGCTATTCTGTGACTGCGCTACGTATTTTTCTCCGTGGCGGCTAGCGCCCGGCTCTCGCTTATCAGGCGGCCGGCTGTCTCGCCTCGCGGCGCGAGCTCTGTGTTGACAGGCGGTTCTGCCTGCAAGAATGGCCTAACTCTCCGGGTCTTTGCAGGTTCCCTATCTAATGCGTTTATTCTCCCTAAAACTGCGGTTCCACTCCTACCGTCGACTGTTTGCTACAGCACAGGGTACTTACTCCTGGTTAACTATTTGACTCGTTACAGCCCTACAGTACCACACCTCGGGTTCTCAGTACATGGTTACTTACACTTTACCTGGTACAAATGACATGGTTATATTACAAAATGACCCTCAAATTTGTTTTAATTAATTGTTCTTCTGGCTTCGGTTTCCGTTTTGATCGGAACACCTTCTTGATGGTGCAAACAAACATTTGGCTGAAAGCCGGTAATTATTGCCCAACTGGCAACAGTTTTATGTTTTGGTGACAAGAATTAATTAATTTTACGTTAAGTACGACATGCATGTCGTCACAAAAAAAAACACTCCTACTTTCTATGCTGGTTACTGTTCAATGGTTCATACTAATGTCTGGCACTCGGCCAGTTTTTATAAATGTCTGACGATCCTACACCAAGTACACTGACACTGTTACGTTTTTAACTTTACAGAAGACACATGTCTTGAAAAGAAAAAATTAATTAGACTTTATACTGTCTCTCGGCTGTGGCCGCGGCGTTAGCCGTTAGGCCCAAAGGTACACATAAACTGTCTCTCGGAAAAAAATAAAAAATAAAAATTTAGACCATAGTGAATCAAAGTACACTCAGGCGCACTTGAGTGTTGTGTCTAAATCTTTTGACTGAAGGTCGGAATAAACTGTTCATTGTAGACAGTCCTTGTCGCACTTAAATTGTTTGGCAGGTTGTTTAACCTGGCCTAGTTTTTCTCCGCGGGTGGTATGGGTACACTTACCCCAAGAGTCTGTGTCTTGTTGCGGAGTGATGTCTTCTTGCCCCAGCCCTGGATGCATCTCGGCCTCCGGGGTGGATGATGAGGGAGGGAGGGAGGGCCGCCTGGCCTTCCCTCTCGTTCTGTTGACTTCACTCGGCTCGTGACTGCGGATTCCCGGCTGCGATTCTTGGTTGATGTACTTTGCTTCTCGCTTGCTGTTTATTCTGCGTCCACATCTCTTCTCGCGCGTCTTCTTTCAGGTCTGGTTATCGCGTCGCACGTCTCCTGCTGCGCGCTTCACACCTCGTGATCGCGCCCGGGCGCGTGGCACTCTATTTCTTATCGCGTGGCGGCACTGTGGCTTCGGCATATTATCGCCGGCTCTCCACACTTCGTGTCGACTGGCGCGGTGGCACCGTTATCTGTCCGCCCGGCGTGAACTGTCTTCCTTCCGATCACACTTGGGCTGTGTTCCTTATTTACTTTTAGCGCGCGGTGCTGGGCATACTACTGGAGATAACACATATGGCTGTGTTTCCCTTCGCGGCGTTTATTGTGCCCGATATCTTTCCCTGACCTGGGTCACTGCCCCCGTGACCTAGTGACCCACTGCCGGTCAGTGGCCTCGCTATTCACGTGTCTGGGCATTTGTGGTTTACTTTACTCGTCGATACGGCGCGGAATTTCCTCCTTACTTGCCGCGCGTTTTTCTACTTACAGTCACCCTCCTTCAGGGTACTCTAGACTAAACTTTACTATTGGTAGGCGCGGAAGTGTATCCTGTCCGCCTACCCCACGTCATTTCTCACTGAGCCAGTGGAAATGACCTCCCTTACCGCTCCTCGCTCGCTTCGCTTCTGTCTATTCGCTAGACCCGCTCCTCGCTCGTACTCGTATCCGCTCCACGTCTCGCTTGCGCTCTTGAACTCGCTCCTGCGCGTCTCGGTTCTCGACTGGGCGCCAAAGGGGTGTGTTTAAGACTGCCCTTAAGTCTTTGGTTCATCCTTACTCGCTCGGTATACTTCGGTATGTTCAGCCTGACTAACTCTGTTATTCTGGTACGGGTTGAGACCTCTTTACTCGGGTATTCTGAAATAGTCTGGTTCTTCGATACTGTCTATACAGACGCATCTACGCCCCACGGTTGGGAAGCCAAATTAACTTGAGGTATGCTGGCCTCACTGTTGAAGACAAATTAACTTGACGTGGGCTTGTCTAGGCCCCACAGTTGTGCGCCAAATTAACTTGACGCATGTACCGCCACTGTAAAAGACAGGGCGGCTTATACGGTCAAAGTTAATGCCCCTCCAGGCCCTGACTATTAGGTGCGTGGAGGGTAGGTTGCCGGTTTAGTAATAATGTTGGCTAAGACTGTGGTATTTGGAAGTACGAATATATATTGTCTCATATGTCTTTTCACAAATACACAATATCGGAACTTCTGAGGTGCGGTACTGTCATAGTGTGTCTACTCGAATGTACTGGGTGAATTACTTCGTGAGGGCGGGGGCTTCTGTGGCGGCGATTTGCATACTTAACTCAGCGGTGATTGCGAGTAGGCCGTCATCTGGGTTGGCGTTCCGTTGGTGCTGATTCTCCCTGGACTGCAGTTCGGACTCGTGGAGACGTCTTCTCGCGATCTCTTCCCTTGGCTCGGCGATCGTCAACGTACTGGCCCGGACGATAGTAATCTACTGATCCCCCTTAAGGATGCGGCTGACGGATGTGGCCGGGTTCCGAGATCCCGGCCTTAGTAACTATTCTCTGACTTACTCTCTCGGCGCGGTAGAAATCGACTGAACCTGTGACGACCGATAATACTCACGACTGATTACTGACTGACCCCCTCCCATTCTTGGAAAGGGGTTTTTATACACGCCCGCCTGTAAGCCTACATTCTCGGCACGTGGCGCCCTGGGTGGGAAGGGGGTGAGGGGAGGGGTGAAGTGGTGAGCTTTGAACAAAGGATTCTACCACACGTGTCCTCGTTCTGAAGGAACTTGGCGGGCGGGGGGGGGGATAATACCTCGGCACAAATTACTGCGAGTCAGTATTCTTCTGCGATGCGTACTTCTGCGTTCCGGCGAACTACGCCTGATAATTTTGGGTGATAACTCGAAAGCCCTGCACTCTCGACAGATCTGCTGGCGGGTTGGAGGCGTAGGTAGATGAAGGGGGTGGGGGGGGGGGGAGGCCTCCGCTTCAGCTTCACGTGTCTGGAGATTTTCCATGCCACGTGCCTATTCGAAGGCGACAGCAAAGTGCGCTAAAGGTTGAAGGGGGTGGGGTAAGGGGGTGAGGGAAGTGAGCCAAAGGCGTGCTGTAATCCTCAAAACTGTCACGCGACAAATGGAATTGGTTACAAGGTGGAAGATGTGTTCATCTTTGTCAGTATACAAATCATTCTCCTAGAAGCGAACAAAACGAATAAGAGTCGGACGTTGACGAATGGTAAAATTTCCTTTCCATTTCGTCAGAACTGAAAGTAGACACCACTTACGTCTTTGTGAAGCTATATAAACCCGTGGCTTGAATCTCTAGCACTAAAATTACAGTATTCACACTCTACATCTGAACCGCTAATTTCAATCAGCAGAATTATTTTACTGAATCTTCAGTTAATGAGTCGTTATCTTTTTGCGAGTCAGTGAAATGCACTGAGGTTTTACTGCCAGTCCAGTGCAATTCACTAGGAATCAGTAAAAATCACTGTTTAGTCAGTAAATCCTAGCAAACAATATTATCAGTAGAATTTAACTGCTTCAAGAGGAGCAGTTTCAACAGATTTGCAATCAAATTCGTGGATTTGGAACAGTTTTAACAGTTTTGATTTTAGAGCGCAGTTATTTTTCATATTTGATAGGTGAATCTCACTTCATCAACAGTCAATGAACGGGACAAGTTTAACCGACGTAGAAACACCTGGTAGGAACTGCGAAATTGAATCTACGAATTAATGTGCAGGTCTTGACAGTCCTTACTTGCACAGTTTTCATTTGTAAATTAATTTATTTTAAATAGTTCGGTTAACTTGCAGTAATCCAGATTCACAGTGAAAAATTTCAGATGACTATAACTATACCCTACAGTAATAATGTCTTAAATTAAAATTATGGCCAATCTTTTGCGTGAATTTTCCACTTACATAAAAAAAAAAAATGTTCTGGCTTCTAAAACGAATTCGTTATTTGTCTTCTTTAGGAAAAGAAGTTGACGGCCGATAAGAGCTGGGAACACGACCTAAGTAATCGTTATTGCTGAAGAACTATTTTGAGAACTTTGAAAATATACACACACGCCGTTTTAAGGCGTGGGGTGTATGCGAATTCACAAAACTTTTCAGCAGACATCTCACAAGTTATATGGCTGAATTCTGCTCAACTACAAAATTGTCAGCTAGATATTTGCCTTGTGTGTGGGGCCAATGGGAGGATTTGTTGTGTGTGCCTTTGCGTCACTTCTGCAACTCCCAAACTTAAAAAAAATTAAATAATTAATATTTAGTGAGGTTTCCTTTAGAGCGGCCTCTCACTCTGCTCACGTAAGCTTCTCGTTTTGATTGCATTTTCCTTTGTGATTTATTTTCTGGTATTTAAAAACTTAATCGATTTATTGCTTTGTCACGCTGCCAGATATGAATTGCATGTAATGATCGAATTACAAAATCACAAAGATATTTTTAAGATAAAATTTTAAGTTTATATGTTGTGTTTTACTAACAAATAAGGAGTTTAAATAATGTAGTATTCATGCAAGACATCAATAGCTATAGCTGATTTACATTTGAAATAAATNACAAATAAGGAGTTTAAATAATGTAGTATTCATGCAAGACATCAATAGCTATAGCTGATTTACATTTGAAATAAATATTGGAAAAAAATCCCTTCCATAAAAAGTATTTATTTGAATGATACAGCATGTCCAGAAAGTCAGTGCCCAAACTCCAGACATAGTTTCAAAGTTGTGGCGTACAACACCAGGAGAACAAGGCGACGCGACGCTGCGTATGCATCAGTTTAGTTTCACGCGCCTACAACCTACGCAACNTGCGTATGCATCAGTTTAGTTTCACGCGCCTACAACCTACGCATCTTATCCTTCACATATGATCGCGCTGCCTTTTTTCTACGGGCGTTGTAAGCCACAACCTTGAACACCATTATTTGGTATAAAAATACATTTTGCGATGTAAGTGTATATGGCTTTGGTGTTACGATTGGTCCAAAAGAAAAAACTACGCCTGGAGCTTGGCCACAGAGTTTCCGAACATTCTGTATTTCAATGGAAATACTGATCAGTGTTCTCATAGTAAAGTCGGCAGTGAATTAAATAAATCATTTTTACATCGTAGCATAGTTTAAAGCGTACTATGTGTAAATAGGTTTCTTTTTATTTTATGCATAAAGAGTACAATTTGGCATAGTAGTTACATGCCAATGTTTCCCTGTCACTTGAATAACATATATAAATTTAGTCTCCACACCTAAACAACTAAGCCGCTTTAAGCCAGATTATAGCCCAAATAATTATAGGCCAAGTGTTATAGGTCAAATAATTTTATACCAAGTGATATTAGGCCAAATTATATAAGACTAGGTGATTTTGTGCGAAATAATTTGAGGTAAGATGATACGCCAAATAATTTAAGGCGTGATTTTAAGTGAAATCATTTTATGCCGGATGGATTTAGGCCAAATAATCTGAGGTAGGTGACTTTATGCCAAATAATTTTATTACAAGTGATTTTCGGCCAGATAATTTTAAGCAGGTGGCGTTAGGTTAAATAAGTTTAGACCAAGTGACTATTGTGAAACTATTTAGACCATATGATGCGCAACAGGATAAACAGTAGGCTGAGAAAAGAAACTAAAGTGTTAGCATGGTAAACTGTAAACAGCTGTCACTGCATTTCCGAAACTTCAGTAGATTACACAATAAAAAGTCAGATGAAATTTAAAAAAAAAATAGCACGATTCAGATAATACCTGCCTCGACTTCGCGAAAGTCTCCAAAACGAAACCAGGAAGGGTGCGAACGTAAACCGCAAGACGCTAGCTAGCAGCAGAGAAGAAACACGCTCTCGCTCGTGATGCCTGAGCACGGCCCCCCGGACGTCGAGACATGTTCCAGCAACGAGGTAGGTTGTGCTCGTCTCGCCGCAGCCCGAGCCAGCTCGACGCATCGTATTACCCAGCAGTCGCGTGTATTCCGCAAACGTGCTTGCGATCGTAACGACCTTCTTCTCAGCACCGCGACAACATCGCAACACACTGACGTCCGTCTCAACACCTCATCATAACCTTTACTCCTTTTCTCGGAACTCGACGTGATCAGGCTTCCACCGACCTAGGCCGCAAAACTTCTAATGAGCAAATGTATATGTCCATCCAGATAAATGTATCTCGGTATTTTTTCCATTCGAAACCTTGTTAACAAAAGCACTTTTACAAGAATCTTCCACGTCCAAAGATTAATACCGTTTTATATTTCCATGTTGTGTAAGTTCAGAAAGTGGACATTATCAAAAAATGACTATTTCTGAATCATTTTTAGGTACGAATACTTTGGTACAGTGTAATTGACGACGAGAAGACTACATAACCAGTTGTTCATTGCCTTGGGCACAGAGACGATGATACATGTAATGTGTATGCTCAGGTCGTCCTTAGCTCTCCAGCAACTTCTAGGCCTTGTGCATGCAGAACACGTCCTGATAGGTGACAACACATATCTACAGGGCGAGGACTGCGAAGAAGAGAAAATGTGGGATAGAGAAGCTCAAGACCTCTCACCTAACTGCCGAATATTAGCAGAAAGCCTCACATCAGGAGGCCATAGAACAATTTTCCTATGTATTTGCACATTGCCATACGAGGGCTAAAAGCGGCCGTCTTGGGCGGTGTTACAATAGCTATATGGCTGCTACATTGAGCCGTCCTCGCTAGTGCTAACTACATGGCTGCTATATTGAAAGCATTATGAATTACGAGTTACCCATTTACGACCAGTTACCTTTTTTTTTTTTTTTTTTTTTTTCCAATTTTTTTTGGAAATTTCTGCTTTTTATGGCAAAATACTACTGTAGAACATGTTCTGCACTGCAATTGATGGCTTTCGGGCAATTTTGCCCTTTGTTAAATTTTCCAAAATTTTTAGTTTTTTGGGGGGTTAACATGCAAAATGTCACTGTTGTAATGCCGCTAGCATGAATCACGACTAGTTTTCTGTGTGAATCACTCTTGTTATGGTATGTACTTCTCTAGTGGCTGTTTTTGGGCGTTATAACAACGTTACAGTCTTCGTGTAGTTAGAGGGGGCATATCTAATTTTTACATTGAGAAATTTTATCACAAATCACACCTTAAGACATGTTACAGCGTAAAAATGCTATTTTAATTTGCTACCAAGTTTACTATGGAAACACCTAATTATTTTGTTAAAAATAAATTCCTTTTATGGAAGGGATATTTCTCCAAGGTTTCTTGTTGTTTTATTCTCAAAGAATACAATTTTTCATAGTGATTACAAGCCAATGTTCTCCGTCTTTTGAACATGATATCTAAGGAGATGTTAAGTTAATAACGGCAGGATAACCGGGCATCCGCAATTTGACCTAAAATTAAGCAACTTGTCAAGAGGCTTCAGGTAAAACAAATTTAGGCCAGAAAAAAAGCCAAATAATTTTAAGGAAAGACATCAGCATTCTCCTTAAATAGGCACGAGAAACTTCTTGAAGAGAACAATCATTCGCAGTTTAACCAGCCGACATGGACCGCATGACATTACACGCTCCGTCTGAAAAGCCCAGCTGACTGGATCTTATCCTTCCCAAGAAACGACTCAACAGGTTTAGCTTCTGGTCAGCTTCCAATGACTTACTGACTTCACGTACGTTATCTCGTGTACGTTTTGGAGTTTCTAAAGAAGAGATAATCTCGCGGAAAGTCAAAGTACAAAACTAGACAACATCGTAATTCTTCTAAGAATTTGTCAGTTTATACAGATATTGCTTAAGTTTGTGGTGACAACGCAAGTCAAACATTTTGGAACTTTTCTTGATAAATATCTTTGTGGACTATTAAGAAGACCGATTCCACGCCAAGAAACCATCTTTTCTGATTAAAAAAATACTACTAGTGTGACTTTTACACTCGTACCTAATGCACTGTTATGACCACCGAGCGCAATTAAAATAGGCAGCAAAGGAAGTAATGAAAATAGTATAATTTAATTACGACAATTCAGGTTAAACAACGTAATAACATTATAAAATCGACGCTTACGTAGTTTTACATTACCAAGAAATTGTGATCCTGCTACATGAAATTCCGCGGCAGCTACTTTCTTCGTCTGTACGTAATAATTCTTCCTAACGGTTATAAGGCTGACAGCAAGCACATTGGTTAAATGTGTAATAGTTGAAATTATTTCGAAATTATTGTGCCTACTCATGCATAAGTACACATCGATTTAAGTCGAGGTCTTATAAATAGGATGTGGTTGCGTTCTTTGTTTTATCGATTGTCTGCCTCAGTCCATTTTAGGTTTACTTTACACGTGTAAATCTGGTAGGGTAAAGATCATAGTTAAATAAACTTTCGAATACGGCAGACCTATTCAATTATTTGGTGTCATTCTCAGAAAATAATTAACTATACATTTTTATTGACTTCACGAGTGAAAATAAAATCATTTCGACACGATGAACTATATAGTAGCGTATCATGTACGTTGCATGGGAAAAGCTAAATTTTTTATGTTGAGTCGGAAATAAATCTGTTATTTCAGAAACTTCCGTTAAGACGCCCGCCTAACGGATCGGTTTCAGCTACAAATGCAATATGGCAATAAGGGCGATATTAGTATGCTTATCAAGCGGCCCATCTTCTTTACAAGCAAGAAACTGCATGGGCATGCATTATGTTTGTCTACCTTCGTAAAACTGTTAAACTCCAAGAAAAAAACATTTTTGGCAGAAAGTCGGTAGCAAACTTTAGCGCAGTTCCATGGACAAGTTTCGCATATACCTTTTTTTAGTAACAACGTGAATAAGCTGATGTCTGTGCGAATGGTTACAATATTTTTTGCTATGTAAGAGCTATCTTAACGCTGTATTCTGAACTAGTCTGTAGCGTTAAGTTATTTTCGTAATAATACCTTCTACAATTACGTTCAGTATTTCTGCTATCAAAAGTGAATTTCAGAGACTCTGCAACACAATATACGTCCAGATAGAGGGGCAACTTAAAGACCACTTGTACACATAAGTAAATGCTAGAAGAGCCAAAAAAAAAAAAAATTAACAGACCAGGGGTTGGAAACGGTATAAATTATCCTTGGCTGAGTCAGCGGGGAAACGTAATGGTCTTTGCAAGGTGAAAATATCTTAAATGCCTGTTGGCTGCACGTATCACGTTGACCAGTTTACGAGGTGATTCACGCGTATGCTAAGCAATGGTTGGCTAACAGAACACATGTTGATTTATGAACCAGTGACTTTGCAAACAGGTTGGCTAATTGCGCCCAGTCGCTGGGTGTTTCCATAGCGACGAACCTTCCTAACGCACGGAACCATCAGCGCGTTTCTCATTCTCTGTACGTTAGCATCGCTAGCCGGGCGTGGCGGAGTTTACGATATTCTGATACACGCTGTTCACGGTTAATTGAGCACTTACGAAAACAACCTTTGAAAAAAAAATGTCACTTCCCCTACCTGCATATACTTGAACGGGCACATAGACTGGCATGCGCACAGTAAAATCAGTTACGACAGAGGGAAAGTAGTTCCATGTCTTATCGTTGAATTTAATGGTTGGGTAAACATTTGCGAGTGCTGAAATAATTGGTTTTGCTTTCTGATTTTTAAATGCATGTAGGTGTAAGAATTTTCGAATTTGTAAAATATATACTTTTGTTATAGTTTCGCACTTTCACTTTACCGACGCATTAATGAAGGGATCAGAACCACGAAAATGGTAATTTTGCACATGGTAGAAAAATACAAGTGGATATTAAGCAGGGCTCTCAGAAGTGCTCAGTTT
>NQII01001249.1:234471-263407 GCA_002778355.1 Clitarchus hookeri
GGGGGGGGGGGGGGGCATCACACCTCGTGCAATGGTAACTTTTACTCCGCTTATTTTTCCAAGACGCAAAGCGGCTATCGATAAGCTGAAAAGAGAATGAGTATCGCTCGCAATGACACAACGAATTCGCGAACTTATTTGAAGGAAGCCTATGTTTTAAATATACATGTGTCATTTCTGCTACTTTTCCAGTCAAAGCATAGTTTAACTCCGAGAAATTGATAGGCAAAAACAGGTCGAATCACGCGCAGCTGTCAATCAGCAAATATAAGTTTTTTCAATTGTGTACAGAACTGTGATGCCTATTATGTAGGTCACTCAAACTGCGAAATTTTATATCTCCTAGACATTTAAGCAGATTCTGAGTTGCGTCATACTATTTGATATACTTATCTAGCTGTTGGTTGTTGGCTGCGAGAAAAAATAAACTATTCTCTTATCTGACTGATTAAATGGCAATCAAGCTATGTCATTACTGGCCGCGCATGAATAACTTTCCGATAGCTGTCTCGTGTAAAAAAATTCAAATGCTCAGCCATAACACTAAAAAGAAAACAGGCCACGTTGATACATATATTTACATTATAATAACAATTTCAAACTGCAGCATGTAATACTAGAAAAGGTATGTTGGCGGCCTTGAAAAGCTTGAAATCTTCCTGCCCTTCCTGAAGCTTAATACTCACGTGAGGTGAGCGAGCAGAGGAAAGGTGAACCGCCAGTAAGAAATCACACTCATTGTTTCTGCAACTGCCAGCCACTCCGGGAAGTAGAGTTCACGTCGAAATTTCAGCCCGCAGGGAAGAACAATTTCGTCAATAGTTCCCAGAGGTTCAACAATTTCAAGTCTATTGTGTCAACTGTTAAATGAAAAATCATTATGGTAGATTGTTGTTGTTTTATCACAACGCTATCAGCTTGTTTCCTGGTTCGGACGTCAGGCAACGAATGGTTTTCCTGCGGAAGACTCACAGAACGCATGAATTTCACTTCGGTTATTTCTCTTCCTGCACGAGAATTTTCACACGAACTCTTCACGTTTAGTCGTTGGTTTAGACGATGCTAAGTCTAATATAACAGAAAATTTAAATATACCGAAAGGTCTCAATTAAAGGTAATTGTAGTTTGGAAATACAAAATAAATTACTGCAAATTCCAACGATAAAATTATGTCAGATTGAAGAGTATGTATATCTTTAATACTTGCTACGTGTAACTTTTTTTTTTTTTTCAATTCCACAAGACACGAAGGAACTGACGCGGCAATGAACTGCGTTTTTGACGTCAGTGGCGACGCCGAAGATATGCTGACGTCTGAACAACCACAGGATCTGCCCGCGCGGCATCGTCGACGTAGCGTGACTCAGGCTGAATTCCCTCCGGGTTTTTTTTCCCAGTGAGGACTCGTGCAGTCCATTCACGGTTACTTCCACCTTTTCTGAAGCACCGCTAAGATTCTACTTTCGGGCATTCCCTCCGCCTCACGCATCAAAGCTTTAACTAAGTCTAGAAATTTACTCCAAGGATACAACGCACCGCATTCGTGCGCACTCACTTTCATAATATTCTGCACGAGAACTATTTCTTACTAAGCATTACCAATATGCCTATTTTCTCCCATTTTTTATTCATGTTAACTGTAAATGAAATATTGTAATTTATATATATAAAATGTAAATGAAAGTTAAATTTAACCACAGACGGTATACTTTTGTGTTAACAGACGTATAAAACACTTGTGATACATGAAATATCGAGGAAATAACTAAACGCATCATAGATGGGGCGATTTTCCAAAAAAGTTTGATTCAAAGATTGCGAAAATACCGCGAATGGACTATAGCAGCTGGATAAAGCTAAAGTGGCCGGCGCGCTAATGAATGCGTGTCGTGCTGGCGCTATCGACCGCGCGTTCTCTCGATCGTTACGTACACGAGCCGGCCGCCTGATGTTTCGAACCGCACTCTTCCCACGCTAAGCAAGCCCGTCAAGGCCAATAACGGTACTCCTTAAATAATAACTCGGTGATATCGTTTCAATGACATTACCTCGCCAGAAACGGTTCACAGTAAATGTTTCTCTAGATCGCAGGTTGTTCGAAATCATAAAGGACTCTCAAAATTATCAGGAGAACAATGAGCAAAGTTTATCTTGGACAGACCGATCCTAAAATTGGCCAGGGACCCAAGCATTTTCTCAGCAGATCTTTAACTACGTGTGGCCTCTAAATGGTACATATGTAAAGAAAATTTGTAATAAGTCAGGAGTTTGAGATTTAGCAAAAAACTGTGATGTGCACCCGGAATCCATGAATTACTTACTTCGTTTATATATCAATAAATATGTAAATACGTATGTAAAACAATGATATATAGAAATGTGTGTTTGTATATATTCTATATATAATGCCAAGTTATATATTAATTGTGTTATTTTGGAATAGTGGAATAGTGATTTTGTTTTTGATATGGTTATGCTTATGAGCAAAAAATAACGGTAACTTAAAACAACGATTTTTGATATTAGATTAATTTAAAACTAATAATGATATATAAATTATAAAACAATGTAAATAACTAGAGTTGATGGAGGTTTGTATGGTCGTCACGTAGATATCAGTGATTGGTAAGTGACTAAGTTGTTTTCCTGGCGGTGCGTGAAACAGTGATTTTCCCGCTGCCCTCGGAACTCGTGGTACTTATTTCACGCTCTGCACTTTCAAAAATCTGCATTTCAATGAGTTGGCGTTAATTGTCTAGCTGCGGTTGTGTGAGGTCTAATTAAATAACGCAAGAGAGGTGCTCCGGTTTTCCCAGACCACACTAGGTGGCAACCATTATAATTGATGTTTGTTAATATCGCAATGACCTTGTTCCCCTTCTATTTCCCTGCATACACACTTTAAAAACAACCATTATTTTGAGTAAATGTACGTCATACCATATTCTATTAATAGATGTATCCCTAAAAATTTACATTTCAGAGTCTGCATTAAATAATTGGGCACTTTGAGACAAAAATTATTACCAAAGAATTGTATTTATGTTTTTAACTCTGTATTGTACCTTAAATGCTACACATTAAACAAATATCTTCAGTAAACTTCAGCATTTTCAGAAAATGGATTGAGTTACGCCCTTCAGACAGTTGAGCCAAAATTTATATGCGAAGTCGAATTTCCATATTTACGCAAAACAAAAACAAAACAAATAAATTCAAGATAGTTCTAGGTGTAGTGCGTTCGAGAGTGGATAGGGTTTTTTTTTGTGTCGCCTAGTTGTCTAATGCTTCCTCTTTTCTCTGATTATATATTTACCTCCCCTCCCCTCACAGATCCTTCCCCTCTAGCATCACCCAACACTTTCCCTTAGAGCATTTTATCCCAACCTCTCAGAGAAAGTATCCTCTAAACCACGACTTACAGTAGTTGTGCCGCGATATTTCAATCTGCAGCATGCATTTGAACTGCTCTGCCGTGCTTGGCCAAATCACGGTCTACTCTTGACCATTGTTAATCATACAGAAATCCTAACATTATACTTAACAATTTCGATCCACCAAAAATCATAGGTTTAGTTATGTTCTCGTAGTGAATTGTATACTAGACACCATAGTATTGTGTATAATTATGCAGTTATCAGATATTCATTGGTTGCTAACCAACATAGCGGGAGGCGATGATTGTGCCTGCATTTTTTTGCTTGTTTGTTATTGGCTCAGGATTCAACAGGAGTTGTCAAATACCGCACGGACCAATCGTAAAAGTGGCACGGACGTAAGAGTTTTTGAACTCTAGCTTGTCCCGAAATGAATACGCCAATTTTTCAGGTATCTAGCTAACCTGCACGAAGTAAATGCTGTTAATTGGCCTCCAGTGCCCGTGCAAAAACTGGTGAAGTGGGGAATTCCCATCTTTAACCCAGTTCGGTCAATCAAAACTACCCCGTTCAAGCACAAGCCGACCACTCCACTCCTCTTCCGGGACGCGAGCCACTGGACCCACTCACAGGTTTTTCAGAACTGGGCAATGGCGACCGTCTCCTTGCAGCCAACGGACTCTTTCGTAACGTAGAGACGAAAATCTTCACCACAGAAGGCGTGCCTACATCACTGCAGGACGGGACTCATTGTTCGTCGTGCAGCAGATAGAGTGCACAAGTTGCAAAGCACAAATAATTTACCACGCCCTGTCTCGTGATTTGTGTTTCCCTTCCAAGAACGTTTTGTAGCAATTACTTTAATCTTCCTTATACTCTAATGGATTTTTTTTTGCGAGCAAACTGCTTGAAGACGAAGGCTTTTCAGAATTGCATTCTTAAAATGAATCCGTCGAAATACGTTAACGAAATAGGTTTAGGAGTTAAATTATAATTTTATGTAACTTTGGAAATACTCCGATTCGAAGTCAGTAAGCGTAGCATTATGCCGGAAAACTAAAACTAGATATTTCAAAAGTGTAGTTTGTAGAAGAGTTTGAATCGTTCTCATTGTTAATTATCTTTGAACTCGTGCTATTGACTAACCTGAATGTCATCATACGAATGGCGCAACATCTCTAGACATTTTTTTTCGGCAAAAATTGGGTTTTCGGTGTACAAAATACTTTTTTTAATAGTTATAAATGAAAGTATAGTTGACGTTAGCCTACTGGGTATATAGTGAGCTATAAACAAAATATGATGAACAGTGCTGATTTTGTACTGCCTAATAAAATAAGTAAACTTGAATTAGTTTTTTTAAGGGCAACGAGATTTTTTTTAAAGTAAGTTATTACGTTGTCATGACTGTTTTGTTCTTGATTACTTGTGTTCATTTTTTTAAAGGTCGAACTGATCTTTCTGTCGTTGGAGCGTGAGACAGCGCTTTCATCTGGCGTGCGTCAAAGAATGACGCCGGAAGCTGATAGCAGGGAAAGGAGGCATTACGTGTCATTGACCTGAATATCTCTGCAGCACTGACAACCGTGTCCTTGCCCGTGGGTCCTGGCTTTGCTCAATGACGAGGCGATACCTTGAGCTGCCCCCTGGTGTGCTTTCAAGTGCTACCATTCCCGCGGGCGATTCCTTTAATTGGGCGTGTAATAACTATACGCGAGACCTTCGCACGTTTTACGAGTGCTCGTTCACCGTTATGAGCTCCATTCTATATGGAATGTCGAGGGACTACGTATGTGACCTTACAGTATTGTGGTTTAGTAATAATGAGGGAGTTGGGCGTCTTTTAACAACGAGGTCTTGAGAGCCGATGGGGTGAAGCAAGACGAGTATGGAGCAACGCCGAAATACAAGGGTGGGGGAATGGGATATCTACGAGAAAACCCGCCGACCAGCGGCATCGTCCGGCACGATTCCCATTTGCGAAAATCCGGGAGTGACCCGGCTGGGGATTGAACCTGGTTCACCTCGGTTGAGGCGAGCAGTCTAACCGCTCACACACCGCGGCCCCAGCAATAAAGATAAACACAGGGTTTGTCCCTCGTATTTTTCAACCCATCTTCATGGAACTCAATCGAGAAGAGTGAGTGTGAGCATGGGGTCGCGAGTTTTGAAACACTCTGGTAACGATGCAGCCGCAATTCGTGGAAAGTGGCGAGAGGTCTCGACAGGCCAAGTGCTAGAAAGCGAAGTTAAAAACTTTACCAGTTACTAAGGAAAGTGTCTAGTGTGATGGGTACGGCCTCCGCCACCGGGTGTTTCGAATAGTGTTATCCTGCGGTTACACTTGAGATTCTCGTGGATCGGACAAAGTGGGAAAAATCTTTTATGGAGTGTTGTACTAGTTATTTTTTAATGAAAGATGTTGAGGCACTGTTACAAATTTAAAAACGAAAATAAGGACCTCGTAACGTTAATTTGATTTGTGTTTCAGTAATTGGTTTAGGATTGAGAATCGACTCGCAAGTAAAAAGATCTTTTGTTCAGTAATGCAAAAATCCCACAGGAACTTGCGAAATATAGTTGGTTCTTGATCAATTGAAAACTTTCGGAATTAGTATTTGAATTTAAAAGTAGTTGCCGGTGACTGTATACATTTTGTCATGAGCAGCAACTGCAGCTTTCGCAGGAATGTTGAAAAAGATTAACGAGAATTAGTTCAACGTTTGACCTGTGTTCTCATTGTGGTGCCCTACCATCTATTCGCAACACTGTAGTCATCCCAGGGAAACCCCGAGGGCTACTTTCCACTAGGATAGGTTGGCAACGAACAGACTTGGGTAAACCTGTGCGATTCGAAAGTTCTCCACGGCAGGTTGCTGGCACGAATCCCAAGCAGTAAAGTCGGCTGCCAAGTGTATTGTAGCCTGAGGAACGTCGAATGTTAAATCTAATTTTAAATACAAATCTCTGGAGTTAGAAAATATTAAAAACCCCATCAAATCCATTTCTGTGTTAGTGTAAATGAGAAAAAAAAAACACCGGTCAGCTACGCGTAAAAAAAAAAAAAGGCAAACGTTGTACATAAATAATGAACTATGTTTGTCATAACTAATTTTAGTGGCAGAGATCCAACTTTATTTTTGCTGATCTTCGTAACCAAACGTTCGACCGAACACTGAAAATCAAAGCTTGACATGGCGTAGATGACTACTCAACAGAATTTTTTAAGTTTGTACGGTTTCAGTTATAGTCCATCCATATTTTCCCATGTGGGAGAGAAATTATTAAATAACGAGGAAACCTTTGAAACATATAACCTGAGAAAAATAATTTACATTTTGAAATAACTGTTAAAGATGTTCCCTGGGCCTTCACAAGCTTGGTTTTAAAATATTGAACCGGGATGTCGGATACCTCTCCCCCTTAAGGTACGAGTAATCTTCGTTTTTTTTTTTTTAGTATTGAGCCTTAACTTGGCATGCGTCTTGACCAAAGTTTAAATGTATTGACCAAACATTGACAAATTCGTAAGTGCCGAATTTGATGAAGATTCGTGCCTCACAAAGAACACAAGCAGAACCCGTACGAGAACGGAGTGTTAGAACATAAAAACCTGATTACGTCGATCGTAACTCCCTCGCAATAGCTTGATAGCGTCGATGCCATTTGCAAACAGTTCAATGGCGTCGCAAGTTTGAGCAACGTTTGTTACGAGTGATGTTAAAAATGAAGAGTTATTTTTCACAATAGTTTTTATTCATCCTGTAATTCACTGAACATAAAAACTATTTTCTTAAAATAGTTTGACTAAATTTTTGTAGTGTTATCAATACAATTTTCAATAACTATTAGAGAACTTTTTATTTTTCCTGTGTGTTGTAAACAAGGATCAAACAATAGTTCTGCTAGATGTAAGGAAATTTCGTCACAGACAAACCGAATTCTTAATATTTGTGTTGGCAAAACTTTTTTTTTTTCAGAGCGTTATACTGTTGGGCAGAAATAATGGAAACTGTTAATGCGTGGGTGTTGACGCCATAAACTCAAGAATTCACAAAAGGCCTTGCTACGGGCAGAAAATCCCGTTCAATTGATTCTGCGGCTCTCAATATGGTTGCTGTTAACGGTGCTTAAAGACAGTTCGCGTTTGAAATCAACCCTTGATTTAAAAGGTACAGTGACTAATATGATTTCAGTTAAGTTGGTAGCAAATTGAGGAAAAGTGGTTCCCTGTCTTAACGTTTTATTAAACGTATAAAGTATCAATTGTGTAGAAACTGAAATAATTTCCTTCAGTTTTTTTCTGTTTTCTGCTCATGACAATAATAAATGGAAAAGTAGTATTTTTTTACAGTTCGAACATTTTCACTGTGTCGAATCATGAATAAGTTATCAAGCCTACGGTAATGTTATTGTTGCATTTGGCGGAATGGTACGAAACGACCGGAACAATATATATTAAGCAGGGATTTCGAAAGTGCTCAATTAAGTGCAAAAACCTACAGTAATTATAGTATAAATGATGTTGATATACTTAAACGCAAAACAATGAAACAGGATCTTGTCTAAAGCGCGAGGCCAGACTGTTCGTATCAACGTTCTGCACCGTAATTCATATGGGATGACGACGGAAAACCAATGTATCCGCATGGGATTGAATCCATGATCTCTGGAATGTGAGGTACGATTGGTAAGCCCTGTATCGTTTGGGTTTTTACAGGTGCTCTTAACCACGTGAGCGCACGCCCCTTCCATACGGGTGTGGTCATTCAGGTTGGTTTTCAACTCTCAGTGTGTCCGGAAAACAGTTACGTCACTTTCCCGTGGGAGTGCAAGGAGTGTGATTTCGAGATCATAGTCGTTCTAAGACTATAAGGTTTCTGCTTGAATGATTTCTGTCGACTGTGCAGTGTTTATGATGTCAGATATAATACGCACGAGAATAAACTTCTGCCCGTGCAATGAAAAGGTGTTTTTGTGTGTAACGTTAAAACATAAATGTTATACGGTGACGATGAAATTATTTATAATATACAAAATTATGAAATTATTTTGTTTTTATAAAAATAAAATATTTAATGATATCTTGTCAGGGTTAACAACAAATTTTGTACGAACGACAGTCGTTGAGATAAATATAAAAATCGGTTACTTCCAGGCTATTAAATATATTCCAAATGTGAATAAAACATTTTACTAAAAAAAAAACTTTGATTGTGAAATTATGAAAACACTATTTAAAATACTGATTTTTTTTTTCAATAATATAACTGCGCAGTTTTAATGATGTGCACAGTTGAACGAGTCCCATTTATTATACAGGCAGAAGTAGCTTATTAACTGAATGTTCAGTACGTAACTATTCACATAATGAAGTCACTTCGTTCATTTAAACTTACAGATCATCAGGTTAAAGGCGGTCGTCTACCTGGAGTTATAGTTACATATGAATCTCAGAAGCAGGGGAGTGATAAGGGTTACACTACATTGTCATCAAGTGCGCCATTGTCTCTACGCGCAGGGCTCTGAACTGGCGTAGATTGTTTTCATCGAGCTGAGTGAACATATGGGACTTTCGAGACAGGCTCCTATTGTGGTTTCTCTCGGGTCCAGGTAGTATGTTTTAAGATACAGCAGTCTGAAGAAAAAAACAGTTTTAACCAAGTTGGAGAGCTCCAAAATAATACTCATAGCGTGCGTGATATTTTGACAGGACCATTATGATCTCGTCTGGGTTATATTTTCTTTTCGTAGGTTAATATATTGGGGACATGTTTTTTATTTTCAAGCTGGCTGCAAAGCATTTCAAGCGCCAGCTAGGTAACCACCTTAATTGAGAATTTTTGAAAGCTCTGCTCAGTTTCTCTTATCTGCCCACTGTGCGTCCTTCTGACAAGCGTAAAAATTCCTTGAGTACCTACCTTCGTTGCATCGATCAAATTATTATTTAAATTATTTTACTATAAAAATGCATTACAGTTTGACCAATTATTACTTTAATGCGTATGAGAAACAAAAGATAAACAACTTTAAGAACTTATTTAAAGACTGCTAGTAGTTAATAAAGCAGTTTCGAAATCAACCTCTGAAAAAAAATTCACTACCCATATATGCATAAAAGCTGGACGTAAGTTCTGACTGGAATATTTATGATAAAGTTGGCAGCGAATTACGAAAAGTAGTTCCATACATTAACGTCGTTTTACAAAATAACGTTGTTTCAATTTGTGTACACTGAATTTACTTCATTAATTGTTTACTTATTTTATGCACGTAAGAGTTCGAACTGGCATAATAGCGATACTTTAATGTTCTTAATGATTTCGACGTGGTAATTTATCGACGCATGAATAAAGCGAACGGGCCCGTGGTGGTGTTGCTTTTACACTAGCGGAAAGATACAAAATGGGTTTAAAAAAATAGAAAATGGGCAGGGCTGTTTAAAGTAGTCAATAAACCGCGAACAACCTGTAAGTGTCACAAGGATAATGAAGAAGAAAATATTAATATGAAAATACCCTGCCTAGTTTACTATTAATTATTTCTAAAATTATTTCAGTCAGTGTTAATGATATAAGACTTTTTCTAATATATGCATTTGAAATATATATATCAAAAGTGCAGTGAAATAGCTAAAAAAAAGCCACATATTGACAATTGACGCAAGACTACATTTTAAGGCAAACCGGCATTCACGCGGTTTCTCAAAATTTCGCAGATCGGGCCGACGCGAGAAGCAATGGACCATCATGCAGAAGTTGATTCACAAATTATAGTGGCGTGTTTCAGACTAAATTTCAAACCTGTTCACCTACGTGAGTTACACAGGTATTCCCTCGTTCAGTTTGCACGTCATAGCTATAGTAAGTCGTCCAGCTGTTGACTTTCTTCCACCTTTCTTTAATTGGCGCCAAGTTCAGTCACAATGGACTCCCCCACGCAGAGGGGAAAACATGTGGGTGAGAACAGGTTTTGAGAGACGGAACTCGCAAAAAAACCAAGAACAATTTTGTGTTCTGCGATATCATGACGCTTCTATTTCATCCACATGGCGATGCTTCGTTGTTATTACTGCTGCAGTCGGTTTCTCTACTGAGAATACCTGTGCTTTATTGCAACATGCTTATTCGTAAATACACGGAGATTTTATGTGTTACCCTCAAATGTTGCCATTTTATCGTAATACATTATGACTTAATTTGTAGTCAGCGACGATTTTTTTGTATAGTCTTTATGCAGCCGTGAGAAACTGTGGACATTTCGCGATTATTCTAGTAGACAAAGTAAATTCTGTTTGTTTAGTGTTCAGTTCTACATGGTTTAAGGGAAAATTATTTCTGAGTGTTAGCGACTGCAAAGTCTCTTATAGTGGAGAAAAACTAGCAAATTATAATTTTTCGAATGCTTATCGGATGTTTTCAATCCACGGTTAGGAATAAATGAGCAGGAATGTTTCATAAATACGTAAAATAAAATTGTGTTTTTTTTTTAAGGCGACCCTTCAACGTATTAAAGAAACTCGTAAATAAGTAACTTTTTGATTGTGGGTATAAAAATACGGCTCGGAACTCCTTCAACAAAGTCCAATGTTATATTTGCTAGCATATTCTCGATACCGTGCATATTATTCGAGATAAACAGGGGAAATCTATACCACCCGCGCTATGTTTACGGCAGAGAAATTTATCTTATTGTGATGGGTCAGCTGTTGATATTCATAGTAATATTTATTATCATTTATGCGCCGAGATTAACCAGAAACTTGATATTATGGACAAGGGATCCCAGAACCTCATGCATATGGAAAACCATTTAGAGAAATAATCCCAGTGTATAAAACTGGAATGGAGATTACGGCCTTCGGAAGGTGATTCAGGCGCGCTAGCGCACATGATCGGTTTTTGATGTCATAAATTACTCAGATGAGGTAGTACGTATTTACTGCCACTCGAAAAAAGCAAGAACGATATCACCTGTATCCTGCACTGCAGCGCATTATTTCTATTATTTCCACTTGGGTCTTACCAACGTCCTTTTGGATCACATTGGATTGGGTACGCTTTCTGCAGAGAACGACGACCATTATAAGTTCACTGGCTAGTCATTAGAGTGGCGAGTCTACAGTGTCTCAGTTAATATGTTTGCATGTGAAACGGGACTTAAAAGTTAAAGTGTTTATTGGATAACTTAAAAAAAATAATTGAATATCCCCGGCCGGGTCACTCCCGCCGTATTTTCGTCCCTCACTCACTCGTTCCAAGGAACGCTGAATTCGCTCAGATGATGCCGAGCGCAACCAGAAATGGCACACGAGTTTTGAAAGCGACAGTACGCGTCCACGTCGCCGCTGCTCAAGAACAGTTGAACTAGCGTGCAGCCGTTAAATAACTGCGGAATTGCCGCCCAAGGACGCGTCATGGGAAATTCTTGCTCGAGGGCCTAGAGTAAGAAGAAGGCGAATGAAGAGAATACACACAGGGAAACGAGAGTGTCACGTTCGCGAGTCTTATTCCATTTAATACGCGGTGAAGACAGCAATTTGTCCGCCTTTCTGAGCCAGACGTCGTATGGGATTATCGCCGGTCGCCGTGCGCGCCAATACGTCTCGCTTATACGGGAATTAGGCCGGGATCCGGGGGGGTCAGTAGATACGGCATACAGCGAGGGAGAGAAGATATTTGGGCGGCTCTTGACATCGAGGTATTGAGAGCCGATGACGCTGAAGTGAGGTGAGTATGGAGCGGTGCCGGAATGAAAGGACGAGGGAAACGGGAGATCCCCGAGAAAACCTGCCGACCTGCGGCATCGTCCGGCACTATTGCCACATGCGAAAATTCGGGATTGACCCCACCGGTAATCGAACCCGGTTCGCCTAGGTGGGAAGCGAGTAGTCTAACCACTACACCATACGGCTTACAGCCAGCTTATTGAGCTCTAGCGATTAAATTAATTTTTTGGCACAATATTCGTCTTTATTATTGCTAAAGTTCTCACTTCACTTACGAAAGCTAATACGATCGAGAAAATAATGTGGTAAGCTAAGCTTTATCGGCCTATTAAGCACAGCGTCGTAGTTGATCTGCTTTAGTGGCGTTCCTGATATTTGAACTTGCTTGAAAGTTACATACCATTTATTCTGTTTCGTGCTTTATACATTGTTACTTCGCATTACTTTCAAAGTCGTTGTAAAAAGTTATTTAACATTAACTGTAAAATCGTCTGTATGCACTGACACACGTGTGTAATAAAGATTTTGAACGCTTCGTTACGAAAATTCTAACTAAACTAAGAACGAAAACCTTCACCACCCCCAATAAGTACGTACTCTTACAAACTCCTGATTGCATAATTGTATTCTTCATTCCTTTAACAGATATTACAGTTGTTTCTTACTGTTTACAATGTATTAATAGTTAAAAAAAACTAATAAATCTAGTATAAGTTTGTGGCTGGCTAACGAAGATGTGTTGCAGGGTCAAAAACAATTCCTTATAAAATAAATTAGAAAAAATACATATAAATAGATTTGATAATATAATATACTCGAATGAGGCCATGACGTTTTCTTACAAACAGTTTTCTTTGATTCTGCGTGTTGTAAATAAACATTTGGTAGTTTATAAAGAGAGTGAGTTAATGCTGTGTTGTTTACAACAAATAATAGTTAGTTACCTCAGATCCGGCCAGCAAATCAGCCTCGAAGTCTAAACTGGGAGTACCAACTCTTTCTCACTCCATGCTTAGCTGGAACGATTATGGGTTTGCGCCCATCCTCCGGCATGACTACGTGAAAGAACCATACAGTTTCCCATAAGGTTCGAAGCCTACAGCGATCACGGCGGTCCCGTCATTGATAAACTGATATGTATAACCGATATACGTAACCCACCCCTCCCCTCATAAATGTAAGTAATCAAATTAATACTTTGATTTTATGGCTTAAATCAACTAATATAAACGAGATATTTTGTTTGGCAACAGTATCAGCGCCCTAGCACGTCGGAGTCGTGAGATATACTGCCCGTAAATTTTCGCTCCAGCCCAAAATTTCCGCCAGTCGCCGCGGGCACCCACCCGCGCCCCGCGCATGCGCAACGCCAACTTAATGTCATGCTCGAACCGCAGTCGTATACCCTATCTAATGAGGCCAAATTAATTTTAATCGTGTCATTGGTCACGAAGTTATAGCGTCGGAAATGATATCCCTGCAAACGTTATATCGCGGTTTCCCATGTGTGGGTGTGACTTTTTTTTTAATATGTTCACATCAAAACAAAAATTATAGTTAGGGAATAAGGCATGAATACGGCACAGGCAACGGTTGGAACATCACACCAACGACTGAGGGCGTGGGGTTCGAATCCCGCTTCGGTGCAAGGACGCGGGCTTTATATATAATTGAATATTGAACTAAAACAATGGAAACTGATCTTACTCTCAGACCATGTCAAGACGCATCACGCGATATGTGATGGCGGAAACAGCTGTGTTTTGCGAGCGAAACAGTGGCGAGTCTTACTAAATTTGGAATTCTTAAGGCCGCGGATACACGGAACACACTACTTCTTCAAATCAAACATAATGAGCTCGGGACATGGTTAAATTGGGCCCGAACTTGTTTCGATTACCACCATTTCTAATTCTAAGTAAACTAGTTGTGCGAGTACATCAGAACGACTTTTCTCCTGCGTTGTCTGCCGAGTGGCTGCTATTAAGTAAATAAACATAGTTATTAATACATATATTCCTATTACAACAGGTTTTTGCTGCTATTTTGATATTTCTTTCCGACTATTTTCTTAGTCGAATAGAGTACAATAAAAGTTCTCAGTACAGGACCGTGAATCTTAAAATCATGGCGGTATAGAAAAATATGACATTTTGACTTCCTTCCGCAGACACAACACAAAAACTTCACTTACTATAAAATATAACACGTTATATACAAAATTCAGTATTGTTGAATGTTTTAAAANATTGCATAATTGTATTCTTCATTCCTTTAACAGATATTACAGTTGTTTCTTACTGTTTACAATGTATTAATAGTTTAAAAAACTAATAAATCTAGCATAAGTTTGTGGCTGGCTAACGAAGATGTGTTGCAGGGTCAAAAACAATTCCTTATAAAATAAATTAGGAAAAATATATATAAATAGATTTGATAATATAATATACTCGAATGAGGCCATAACGTTTTCTTACAAACAGTTTTCTTTGATTCTGCGTGTTGTAAATAAACATTTGGTAGTTTATAAAGAGAGTGAGTTAA
Source organism: Clitarchus hookeri (assembly GCA_002778355.1). NCBI lineage: Eukaryota > Metazoa > Arthropoda > Insecta > Phasmatodea > Phasmatidae > Clitarchus > Clitarchus hookeri. Next base: position 249,121 of record NQII01001249.1, read on the forward strand.
TGCTGTGTTGTTTACAACAAATAATCGTTAGTTACCTCAGATCCGGCCAGCAAATCAGCCTCGAAGTCTAAACTGGGAGTACCAACTGTTTCTCATTCCATGCTTAGCTGGAACGATTATGGGTGTGCGCCCATCCTCCGGCATGACTACGTGAAAGCACCATATAGTTGCCCATAAGGTTCGAAGCCTACAGCGATCACGGCGGTCCCGTTATTGATAAACTGATATGTATAACCGATATACGTAACCCACCCCTCCCCTCATAAATGTAAGTAATCAAATTAATACTTTGATTTTATGGCTTAAATCAACTAATATAAACGAGATATTTTGTTTGGCAACAGTATCAGCGTCCTAGCACGTCGGAGTCGTGAGATATACTGCCCGTAAATTTTCGCTCCAGCCCAAAATTTCCGCCAGTCGCCGCGGGCACCCACCCGCGCCCCGCGCATGCGCAACGCCAACTTAATGTCATGCTCGAACCGCAGTCGTATACCCTATCTAATGAGGCCAAATTAATTTTAATCGTGTCATTGGTCACGAAGTTATAGCGTCGGAAATGATATCCCTGCAAACGTTATATCGCGGTTTCCCATGTGTGGGTGTGACTTTTTTTTTAATATGTTCACATCAAAACAAAAATTATAGTTAGGGAATAAGGCATGAATACGGCACAGGCAACGGTTGGAACATCACACCAACGACTGAGGGCGTGGGGTTCGAATCCCGCTTCGGTGCAAGGACGCGGGCTTTATATATAATTGAATATTGAACTAAAACAATGGAAACTGATCTTACTCTCAGACCATGTCAAGACGCATCACGCGATATGTGATGGCGGAAACAGCTGTGTTTTGCGAGCGAAACAGTGGCGAGTCTTACTAAATTTGGAATTCTTAAGGCCGCGGATACACGGAACACACTACTTCTTCAAATCAAACATAATGAGCTCGGGATATGGTTAAATTGGGCCCGAACTTGTTTCGATTACCATCATTTCTAATTCTAAGTAAACTAGTTGTGCGAGTACATCAGAACGACTTTTCTCCTGCGTTGTCCGCCGAGTGGCTGCTATTAAGTAAATAAACATAGTTATTAATACATATATTCCTATTACAACAGGTTTTTGCTGCTATTTTGATATTTCTTTCCGACTATTTTCTTAGTCGAATAGAGTACAATAAAAGTTCTCAGTACAGGACCGTGAATCGTAAAATCATGGCGGTATAGAAAAATATGACATTTTGACTTCCTTCCGCAGTCACAACACAAAAACTTCACTTACTATAAAATATAACACGTTATATACAAAATTCAGTATTGTTGAATGTTTTAAAANCACAACACAAAAACTTCACTTACTATAAAATATAACACGTTATATACAAAATTCAGTATTGTTGAATGTTTTAAAACAAACACACTTATACTACACTACAATGTTTCATTGTGTCTGCAGGTTGTAAATTTAAATCGATAACGTTTCCACAAAAAAAAATATATATATATATACACATACTGGAACTTAAAAACGTTGTTATGTAAAATTTTATTCAATGTTTTAAAATTTTAGCGATTGCCCACTTTTCTTATTCTTAATATTTTTGTGGCCACTGTTTCCATTTTCAGTTTTATTTTCCGTAGGAATTAACAGGTATCCCTTATACACATACACACATACATNCCTACACCCAGTCACCAGTCCCTGCAGCCCGGAGAAAGGCTCCGGTACGCACGCGCCTTCCAGTACCCCTCTGGAGGGGGGGGGGGCGACCTTCACCATCGCACCCACTCGGCAGGGACGCCCTTCATCCTCTGGCCCCAGCCGCGGAGCCACCAACGTGTATTGCGCCGAGCTCTTCTTTTTTTCCCCCCCTAGAAATTGCAAAAACGTCACGCTTGTATTGCCAACATAACATTCGTTAAAAGACATCAGTACCATGAATGAGTAAAGAAATTTGGGCAGCTCTTAGCATCAAGCCGATGAGGGTGAAACGAGGTGAGGATGGAGTAGCGCCGGAATGAAAGGACGGGAGAAACGGGAGACACCGAGAAAACTCGCCGACACGGTTCACACACTTTAAATCTGAATCAGTGAGAATTTCACTGTTTCAATGAGTGAACAGTATCTGACTGATTCAACAGTCACTTCAGTGAATTTAACTGGTGAACCAGTGAAAAAAATGCCAGTTTTCCTTCTTTTATTAATTCAGTAACATTTTCCACTTATTCATCAGTCATTTTTTTCACTGTTTCTCAGTGATTTATTGTTTGACTGATGTATCAGTTAAACAGCGTGTAAAAATGGCCGTTAAAGAGCACGTCTAAAGTAAAATAACAACGTATAAACTAATAAAACCAATACAAAATACTCTCTAAAATGTGTTTCATTTTCCAAAACACCATTTTATGAGGTAACATGAACATTCAGTCTTTCATTCCGTTTTTACATCTTTCATTTCGTTTTCATGTAATCATCACAGCGCTCTGTCTGAAGGTTTAAACTACATAAAATGTGGTTAAGAGAGTGCACTCATATGTACTATTCATTTTAACAATCCTAACGGTACCAAATAAACAAAAAACCAAACTTGCATACAATTTAAAACTACACTCTTTCGATGAGGAAGTATAAGACATATTTTCCTTTTGGCTATTACTAGTCTTGGTGGCGGGTGTGTGAGTTAAATCCTGGCCACCCGCGGAAATTTCGTTACTTTTTTTAACGTACTTTTGTACAATATAATAAGTAAACTATCGTAAGTATGATTATTTCTCGTAATTATTTAGATAAATTAAATAAAAGCAATATTTAATTTGCCGCTGCAGTTGGCTGTCGTTTATTCAATCAGAGAATTTGTTTAACTGAAACAATCAGGGGTTTTTCACTGCTTCTAATTGGAGCCATTTTCACTGATTGGAGTGGTTGAATTTCACTGCGAATTAGTGGTTTTCCACTGAACCGAATTTAGAGTGCACATGAGAAAATCCGGGAGCAACTCCGCCAAGGCAAATTTTGTCTAGAACTTGTATCCATTATTTTAGGGGATGACTTCCAATACTTTCTCTAACTAGGCATTGGAGACTTGAGACTCTTCATTTAATCAAACTACTTTGTATTTTCAACGTCTTTCTAGCAAACTAAATCGGAGATCAACGTTTTCGTCTCCGTAAACATAACAGCAGACAAGGCACAAAAAGCATTATTTGGAACAGGGTAGCAACTCTGCAATGATCGAGTGAAATCACAAAATTGTCGTTGTGTAATTTACTATACGTTAAAAGGGATTGTTTTGTAACCATCTCACAGTAATAAGCTGAGAGAAGGTATTTTTTGGTTGTTCCTAAACATGAATAAACTTCCATTGTGTTTTTGGTGTTGGCAGCACGGCTGCATAGTGGCTCGAAAGGGCCTATAGAGTGAAGCCCCCTCCCCACTTCCCAGCCCTGGCACGCGAGCGCCCAGGCTAGAACAAGGAAAATATCCTTTTTTTAGTAGTACGTGTGCCCGAGATTATTATAACTTTTTTTTTTCGCATTCGAGGTATAGCGATACGGGCAATAATAACAACGCGCGGCGCCCATCGCCCGCACGACCAAGGCGCTGGGCCAACGCGCAGTGCTTGTGCTTTCATGTGCGAATGCAAATTATATCCGTTCCGTGACTTTGGCACTTTATTACAAGCGATCAAAGCCCACAGATTAAACAACGACGGCGCGGTTTTACTTTGCTCTTACCACCGAAGCAAACTGCGCCGGCAACCTCTAAGGACGGTATTTTTTTTTTACGTTTTTTTTTCTTTTAGAATAAAATTGAATGTAATGAAAACGAAACTGTGCGGGCTTAAATATTTTGTTTTCGTGTTTTCTGGCGAAATGTCGCATTCCCAGGATATTTATTTGTTGAGATACGCGCAAACTCTCAAAACAAAGAATGTGCAAATAATATGCACGGACTACTAACTCTTACGGCTCGGCCTCAAATGTCGTTTCGAATGCTGGGTTTTTGCTTGTTTCAGTTGTCTAGGGCCACTTATGTTCTAACTACAACTATACCTCTCTGCCAATATACTTTACGCTCTACACAAATTATAAACTTTTGATAAGAAATTTTGACGTGATTATGGCAGCATCATGTTTAAAGTTATAAATAAATTCTTGCCGTTCCATAATTACCAGATAACGCGTGGATGAAATTTGGCATTATCCTTTGAAGGGATTTGTAAAGTGTAAACTTGCTACAGTAAGAAATATTCAGTTGTTCCACCGAAAAGAAAGTTATTACTCATAAATTGAAAAATGCAGACTCTTAAGGCGCGCGTCTACCTGCTGCGCGAACTGGGTTGCAGTGTGTTTGTAATGTACGTTTCTAAAACTAACTATTTCACGTGTGCATAATCTGTTTACACAAGAAAAGAAATATCACTTCAGACTAATGGCGGAATCCAACTTTCAAATGATCACGCTTGTTGAAAGCTCTGTTTTGAAGTTCTTCGACTGTTATTGCTTCTGGGAGAATTCCTGCGAAACTAGTACAGTGCCCTTCTAAGAACTTTGCTTCAAACTGTCCACCAATAATATGATGGTCACCGCTTTAATCCTGTATATACGCGCAGTACTGCGACAACACTGCACACCAGTTCGAAGTCTTGCGCGTAGTGGCCTTTGCGTTCTTGATGCGCGTGGCAGTGTCGCCTTTATCTCTCTGGCGCCTCTCTGCGTCAAAAGTGGAAAATAGCTTCAGGTAGATGGGCCCGTCAACCCTTTCAGACCACTTTTATATACGGTTTAAGGTGTCGCAAACAAAACATTTTATGGTACGTGCTGAATTTAAGTCGACGCAACGCTTATTTCGTTGTCACAGTCATTGAGCTCTAGGCTATAAGTTCGGCTTCAGTAATGTAAACCAATCATAACTTAGAACCAGTAAGACGATTTGCGAGTCATTTACGCACTGGTAAGGTCATTGGTCATTGAGCTTGGCACTGTGCAGTACAGACCAACAATTACCTACACGTGCGTAATGTACACAACTGTATACACTGGGTCAGGATGGGCTAGGCCCTACCTCACACGCCGTCATTTATTGCTCATTTATTTCTAGTTTACTTCATTTGTTTAGGGATACTTATTTCGAAATTACAACTATATCTCTCTGGTGGGACACATTACGCTGTAGAACAAATATTAACTGCGAATTTTACTCAAGCATCATTTTTAACATATTAATATATTCTTGCCGTTTCATAATCACCAGATACCGCGTCGATAAAATTTGACCAATACATTGAAACGCAATTGTGAAATGTAAGAAATATTTAATAATTTCGTTGAAGAGAATGTGACGGCACATAAATGGAAGCTTGAGCATAGCGAATGAGACCGGGCGTTATCTCTTAGAACACTACTCCAGACTGTCACTCAGGCCATGTTCTCATTTATTTCCAGTTTGGTTTCTCGTAATTTGTATTTGGTATTTTGTAAGGTTTAGTCGGAACACCACGGCGTTCAACTGTCTAGCACGCAATCGGTGTTATGTGAGTGTTTTCATGATTGCAAAATTAAAAGTCCACGAAATCTTAAAATAAACAGTAAATTTTTCCCGAAAGTGGTTAGACGGCCGTTTAAAATTAAAAAAATTAAGAAAATAAAACAAATATGATGTAGAATTGTTACTTGACAACAATTTATTCATGAGAAAAAACAATTTCAAAAATATTTCAGCAAACTTACTTTGTCAAGTAATTATTGTGAGTGCAGTACACATTTACTTATTTCAATAACCTCGCATGCATGTAAATTTAAACATTTTAAACAGGTAAAATTAATATGGCGGCGGTTTGGTAATTTGTATTTTGTAAGCTGCGAAGCTGACAAAACGCAAAACGCAAATGACAAAAATACGTCATATATTTTGTAGACAGAACGGGTTCCGTGACCATTTTGTTAACAAAAAGTGCCAATTGGAACACGGCATCAGACAAAATTCGCATGGATGTAAAACGAGAACCAGTAAACCGATTTCAGTGAAGCAAAATAGAGTGACATCTACGCATTATACACAAGCAGTACATGCGAACCAATACATTCATATCACCAGTGTTACAAACTCACGAAACATTCAAATTGCACCCCTTAACTCAAACTTGACTTCTTTGCGGGAATACATTACAGGAACTTGATCGACAGTAATAACAGAATTTTGATTAATAACATTTTCATGAACTGCAAAATTCTTCTGACAAATTGTGTCACGAAAATCAAGCTGATTTGTGTATATAAACAACAGAAGGGGCCAAAGTATTAAGGGGCCCTACGAAAAAAAGAACACTTTTCCTATAATCCACAACCAGGATCAGCAGTCATGCTCATACGTTGAAAACCAAATCATACCAAAAGACACCAACACACAACTTTCTTGGCCCTGAGCAACTTACTCAGCAAACATATAATTTTGTTTAGCAACGTCAGTACTTGTATCAACCAATAATGCTGAAAATCTTTTTATGCAGTATCTTCTCCTTCTGTAATGTATTCGTAGCATTTTCATAGCTACTGTTGTCCTCTGTTGGGTTCAAGGAGCTGAGTTGGTCTAATGCACTCCTGAGACCGATGCTGATGTGTTTTATTTAATGACACGGAGCGAAGTGACATATATCACTCTGAAGTAAATTATATAGACTGTATTATGGAACATATTTAATTTGGAGACTATAAACTCGTCCCTCTATTGGCTGAGAGCCAGCTAGTAATGAACTTTATTTAGCGGAGTAGGCGTGTCAGATGTGGTGTCGAACAATAGGACGATGGTAAGTAAGCCTATATGGTGGACATAGTTGGACTGAGTTGAGGCGAGTTGAGAGATTTTGGTGGTTCTTAACCACGAGGTCTTGAGAGCAGACGGGGTTAAATGAGATGAGAATGGAGCAGCGCCGTAATTCCCTGCCAGGGATTGATCCCGATTCGCCTTGGTGGAAGGCGAGCAGGCTAACCGCTCAGCCACCGTGGCACCGATGGACATAGTGACACAATTATAGCTCTGTGGCTCAATGCCAGTAAATGTGTATTGAGTGCAAGTGTTAAAAAAGTGCTGGCCATTATAAAAGTGAATTTTTTATTTGTTCGAATTACTGTTTAACTCGCAGGCATTACTTACATGTACTATTTTCCCGCATAAAAAATGTACACCACAAAATTTATTTTCATAATGGCATGTAAAAATTACTCTTATAATGTTTTTTGACGTAAAAGTAATAAAAACTAACTCACTTACCCGAATGAAACAATTCACACTAAAATAAGATATCAATAAGTTACTTCCAGAAATTTTTAAAATCACAATATTAAATGTTTACATGATTTAAAAAAATGGCTCAAAATAAGGAAATTTTTACATACACTCTATTTCTAGTAGTCTGTAACTTATAGTAAAATAAATTTTGCTAAGCATACCTTTAATATATTAAGCTTGACCTTACAAGCATTGTTGTCAAATTTTCTATAAATTATTTCGTTTATTTTATTTTTGCATTCTAAAAACACCAAAATTGCGATTCTGACATGCCGTGACGCAAAAANATTATTTCGTTTATTTTATTTTTGCATTCTAAAAACACCAAAATTGCGATTCTGACATGCCGTGACGCAAAAACTGTGTGATCTATATATTTTTTTAAGTGAGTAAAGAGTACTTGCAAGCAATGTCTACAAGTTGAACGGTATTTGGTACAAATAAGTATAAGATAATTAATTCTTTGGTGGCCAGCAATCTTAAATACTCATCCTTGGCTGAGGACATGGGCCGCGGTGGTGTAGTGGTTAGACTACTCGACTCTCACTAAGGAGAACCGGGTTCGATTCCCGGCAGGGTCACCCCCGGATTTTTGCATGTGGGAATCGTGCCGGACGATAACGCTGGCCGGCGGGTTTTCTCGGGTATTTCCTATTTCCCCCACCCTTGCATTCCGGCGCTGCTCCATATTTATCTCACTTCACCCCCATCAGCTTTCAAGACCTCGATGTTAACTGCTGCCCAATTCTCTTCACTCACATTCACTCGGATTAGGGCACGGCGTCATTGGAAGACACGTTAACGTACTTGACACCATTCGTCCTGGCCCAGGATAAAATGAGAAAAATATCCTTTCCTTTTTATCCTCGGACGAGGACACGGTCTGCAAGACATGTAACGTACTTGAAGGACACCATTCGTCCTGGCCAAGGATAAAATGAGAAAAATATCCTTTATTTTCAACATTATCCTCGGACGAGGATACGGACTGCAATACACGTAACTTACTTGAAGGATATGCTTCGTCCTGGCTTGAGCGGTCACCCAAGTTAAAACGAGAATTTTTTTTTTAAACCCTTATTCTCGGACGAGGACACGGCGTCATTGGAAAACACCTAACTTATACAAGAGGGGCAGCTTTCCCTTTCGCATCTGGCTTCGGCGTTGTCCTCGTACTTTTCCTTTGGCCAGTCGACGAATGCCATCATGCCATCTGGCGAGGTTGAACTCCCGACAAAGCGGCGGCTTCCTGGTTGCAGGACCGCCACCCTCAAAAAGAAAAAAAAAGAAATATTATTGTGGCAGCAACAAGCTGTTTGGTTATCTGACACCGCGTGACGTGGCGAGCAAATCGTCCGTGTTGGACTTCTTGCGCTACATATCGTCTGTCCCGCTGGAAAGTCCAGCGTAGAGAATTTAGGCACTCTTAGTTAACCCTGCAACGTTCTTACGGTTCTGCATTTTTGTTTAGTGTCATTATTTTTTTACTCCTTAGCTATGCACCTGGAGGCCAATCGCGAGACAGCTTACAAACAGAAACATCGAACGAATTCAAGTTTTACCCGGTATCCGAACTTGAAAACTTGTGACCCGAGTGACATGAGGAACCTCAGCCCCCTAATATACTGTCTGGCATTATCATAAGAAAGACTGCCAGGATTTTAGTTTAGTAGCGTTCGCTAGCAGTGACTTGGCATTAAATCGAATTCACTGAATTTAATCCCCTNTGATATTGGTTACTGTGCATTTGTAATGGTCTCAGTATCCCAATTCACACTTAACCTAAAATGACGTATGGAATTATAAACTGCGGTATAAAATTTAATTTAAACACGTTTGTACTCGTAAAACTTCATTAAGGAACATAACATAACGCGATATATTTCGCTAACCGTACAGTCTACTAAAAATATCTATTTAATTATTGATCCTGCTCAGTTCAAACAACTTTTCTTTGACTGTGTGGGAAATAAAGCTTTTTTCTCAGAAGAAAACATTTTTCATTTGTATTCATATATTTTTCTTTTGATAAATTTTTACTGAACATGTTGATTTGCAGGTTACAGGAATGGGAACGATGAAATATAGGTAACATACTCGTATCATGCAAAACACATTCGAACCTTTTCACCTTCTTAAGGATCTGAGTTTAGAAAAATAATGATATTAGTTTTTTGGTATTTATATAGCCAAACTTTAAAAGCAAACGAAATGACAACATATTACCGTTAATATGCTATTAAGGAGTCCTGAAAAGCACATTAAATACCCTTTGACCTTTCTAGAGTTGAATTTCCAAAAACCTGAAAATATTTTTTACGCATTCATGTACAATAGGTAGCTTTTTTTAAAAGAAAAAAAGTACAATTATATCTTATCGGGCTAATAAGGTATTGAGGAGACCTCTACAACACATTTGACCTCTTTTCACCATCCGAATTCCGGACTATCCGTTTTAGTGGGCGCCTGTACCCAAGAATAAGTCATTCCTAAATGTCCATACTTTTGCGCCAAGTAGTATGGGCTGTGCGTTGATGAATGAGTGACTGAGTAATTGAGTGAATGAGTCAGCCAGTCGAAACACTTCTTTTTATGTACGGAGCTTTGTTGCCACGCCCTGACACACCTCTGCGCAAGTTAAGTTAATTTTAGCGACTAAGTGATACGTAAGAGACAGGCATCTGTCCACCATAAACTTTAACAAACTAAACGCAAAGAAGAAAGAAGTTCACATATTACATAGTTTAGCGGAGAACCAAATTTTACAATCCTTTTATTTCAAAATCTGTATTTTCTCAGTTTGGTCTTCCTTGCCATTTTAATAAATAGAAAATTTGAAGCTACCACAGCATGTTTTTATATTATAATTTCTTTTCCACAGGTAGTTTTGTAAATGTGTCACTGATTCCAAAAAGATCCCATACTTTTTAATCACTGCCAGTTCTGTAATAGCCACGAAATAATTTAATTATATTTTATTTAGCCACGGGGGCTGTGAAAATGGTTGGGCAAAAGGGGAGGGGGGAGATAATAGAGGATTACGCCTTTATTTCATGTTTTTCTTCCTGCTAAGTAAAAAATTGTCTTTCGGAGATTTCAAGCTCATGCTTTTCAATTTTCTCGGCTTTTCAATTTTCTCGATAATGTATATTCATTAATACGTCATATTTACAGTTATCAAGCATTTCAACTTCTCTTCCACTTCATTTTCCTTCCAACTTGACGTTTAACATTCTATGCTAACGATAATTTTTACATAAAATGNAACTTCTCTTCCACTTCATTTTCCTTCCAACTTGACGTTTAACATTCTATGCTAACGATAATTTTTACATAAAATGTGTCCCAGCCAATATACGTTATCACTCTCGCTTTACTACTTACCTTAAAATATGGCGAACTACTGAATAATTACAGTGGTAGACAGGTTCTTTATGCCACTTTTTAACACAGTGTCGCAACAGGAAACCGAACCCAATTACGTGATCGTCGCTAGCTGGGCGTAGCGGAGTTAAAGATATTCTGAAAGGCAATTGACCACTACACTTCGTGTCATTATAACTTACATTCCGCTTATTGTTTCCACTATGTAAATCTACTCTCGGCAAGCGGAAAAGTAAAAGAGTGAAATTGACAGGTGTCGGCAGCTCTCAACATCGGGGTCTTGAGAGCCGATGAGGATGATGCGAGGTATAGAGCAGCGCCAGAATGCAAGGGTGGGAGAAACGGGAGATCCCAGAGAAAACACACCGACCAGTGGCTTCGTCTGGAACGATTCCCACTTGCGAAAATCCGAAAGCGACACCTCCGGGAATCGAACGCCGTTCAAACTGGTAAGAGGCGAGCACTCTATCCGCTGTACCACTGCGGCCCCAAAATTAAAAGAGAATCGTGCCGCAGGATCTCCAACGAAGCGCCAACCTGCATCAAAATACAGACAGCACTTGGCCTCTTTGCGCGTTATAAGCAAGCCAATGAGCCTTACTTGCCACAAAACCATAGTAAACCCGTTGCAGCGTGGAAACCACGCTCCTAGACATATTTACGCTCGCGACGTGGAACCGGTTCTTGTCAACTTTGTGCGTCAGAACGGGAAACACGCAACAGTCGTCCCGGCTTCGGGTTTCACCGTTTCCAAGNGGTTCTTGTCAACTTTGTGCGTCAGAACGGGAAACACGCAACAGTCGTCCCGGCTTCGGGTTTCACCGTTTCCAAGCACCGCACGGCGTCAGCTTTGCTAAAGGGATATTCGACACGTCAGGCGAAAGGCCCATAGTGAATATTATTTTTGAACTGACAACAGAAGGTCTGGACACAAGCGTAAAAGCTGAACCCCTTAGTAACTTCAATTTAATTTCAATTTATTGCGCCTCTTTTACGGCAATTTGCATGATTATGTCTTTATTTGTTCCACCGTTCTGACTTTCCCAAGTCCGCTGAATAAGGAGTTTACATGAAAGACAAAGAAAAAATAAATTTGCAAGTTAATATAAAGGCGTCGTAAAAATTTTACGAAATAAAATTTAATAAATATGACAAAACAGTACCATGGGTAACTACTGACTTTCAAAAGAAGTTCCTGAAAAAAATGTTTGCTGAATGTCGAAGCTATAGATGGTGATGGTTATGAAGGTATTCACTAGAATATGGAAGTCACCTTAATCCTATGAAGATTTGAAGATTGTCGAACGAAGATCGTAGTTGATTGCCTTCGAGCTTTCCAGTCCTCGGTGTCTGCAGAGTGTTAGTGGTGGGGGAAGTGGAGAGCATATGGTAATTTGTGTCCGCGGCCGAAGTCCTTATTGACTGATTTGTTTAGCAAATGACTATATTACTGTGATAGCACCAGGCAACTTTCTTTAAGGCAAATAAAAGTTTTACTGAACCAATGGGGAACTAAAGGTAACTAAACAATAAGCATTTTATTTGCTTACATTGTATTGAAAATTCTGCACCCATTTGCATAACATGATATAGTAATAGACAAACAACTGCTGTAATGTTCATGTAACTGAGTGCAGATTACATTTACAATTCCGTAACAAATTATTTTAGCGCAATCTAGAGTTTAGAAAGTTTAGAAATAACCTTAGAGTCTTTCAAAGAGAACATGGTCACCTAAACACAGTTAACACATGTTTTAACTTTGTTAATGGCTACCAAAATAGTTATAAACGCGAGTCATTATCACTTACGAAATAACAAAAGGCATTCATTCTTCAAATGTGAAACGGATAAGGCACGAGCGCATGACTGTCTCAGATAAGTAACTAGTCAACACGGGCGTCAGCTCTTCATGATAGAAGAAAAGGCGCGTGTTTAGACCTATACTTCTAAGAACTTTGAAGTAACTATTAATAACGTTTTCACCGACGGTTGTTTTCTTAAAGCCCCTTTCACATTCACAAATATTATCATCTAAACGTCTTCAAAATGGCAGACAAACACATCTGAATGGTTGTGACGTCACTAAAAGGTCACTAGAGCAGTTATGTTTGCTTGAAAAAGTTAAATAGCTCCAGGTTCTAGCAAACTTTCTAGGTGAAGCCTTCCCTTCCCCCGGAACGCCATACCACCAGTTCTACCATTTGTTTCATGAATGAGGTTTTCAGCCCTTTAGAAATTGGCATTGCAGTGAAAGTCAATTCGACCACGACAAACTTAAAAATGGGGAACACCTGAGAGTAAAAGTGATTTTTGCGCTTATTAATTAAACAAAAGCTATTCACATATGTACACTTATAAAAATACAAGCTACCCAATAAAATTAAAAAAACAATAATTTAATAAGCAAATAATTTCAGATTTTTCATTCATTCAAATACTCAATCGCATAAAAAATCCTGCATCTATACATATTATAAAACTCAACGTGTCTCTGTCTGTTAGTGCGCTTACCACTCGAGAACCACGTATCCAATTTACGTGTTTTTTTATTCATAGCTATGTTCTCTGGCCAGGTTTTAGTATATATTTTCTTACGTAAAGTAGCATAAGGAGTAAGCAGTGACGATAATAGTGAATCAAGTCGGAAAAAAGTTTGCCGCCAGCGCGCTCTCTTGCAATACGCTGTCTAAACAGTTAAAGATGGAATTATATCATGTAGTAACGAATTGTTTAGAATAAAAAGACCTAAAAAAAAACCCCCGCGGTAGCACATATCTATCTATAACATAGAAATACTTATAAGCGTTTTTACCATTTAATTCACAAGCAACATTCAATGACGAAGTTTTTTACCTTGCACTCATTGAAATTGAAAATCAAGTGCAGACATTATCAGGAAAAAGTATAAAAAGCATAGGCCTACCAATACCAGATAACATAGTAAATTCCGCCGTTAACAATGACTACATCAGGGAAACTTAATATAATATATTAGAATTGCACACCACCGCAACGCTTAAATACCTGTAAAATGCAAAATAGTATCTTGGTAAGCCTGAAATATGGAAGTAATTGCTGATACCAAATAAATTTTTGTGCTCAATATAGTGATTTTTTAAAGCTAATACATACACTTTTGTTTGCATTACGTGATGCCATTTTTTTAAACGTTTTTCGTCCTCGAAACGTGGCTGGCCCGTGATTCTGAAAGCCCTATGCTGCGGATTCGATATGAGAGAAAATTACACACACAAATATTTTTTATTCGTGACTGTGTTAGATTATCTTAAAATAGTAGCGTGAGTTTACATTATCTAGGTGGTGTGCAAACTGAAGCAACAATAAAAGTAAATTTTATACTATTTTGATACTGAGCGAGTTTCTAAGGCGAACGGGAACAAGTAAGGACTCGACCAAGGAACCATCTCGGCATTCACATGGAGTGATTTTCAAAATAGAAATTCGGGCCGAACGAGTTGAGTATCGAACCCGGGTCCCCTTGAACATGGGCCTTCCCTGGTTTTGACTTTGTGTGCATATATCTGAGTTTGAATTATGAACTATGAATTAAATCTGGCTTGCGTGAGAAATAAAACAAGCTGCTGAAGC